>JAQQZZ010095804.1:0-17082 GCA_030265115.1 Mopalia vespertina | reverse complement strand
ACTAAATTCTACATTTGTTCTTAATTGCTTTTTTTTTTTTTTTTTTTTTTTTTTCACTTTCCTTCTAGGTTTAATGACGAACGATGTTTTACTGTCATATACAAGCAACTTTATATTAGGCTATTAAGCAATGGACAACAAGAATAATTACAAAAGATCTATAAAACAAAACGAAAGTGCAATGTCGCGTGTGAGGGCATTTCACTTACATGACGGCGATGCACTTATGAATGTGAAAGGGTTTTGCACTCTTGGAAAATGAATGGTACAGTGTAAGTAAATACAGTGTGGCATACGGCCCAGATGCCTGTGGTATACAGGTGTAGACTTAGAGCACAACATATATCTAAAAGCCATGTAAATGTATTATAATAACCAATTCACATTTAATTGGCGAAGAGGCTGTCCTCGAAATGTGTTGATATGTTGTTCAATCAAATGGTTTGTTAATCCGACATGCCACACATAATGGAGGGTGCATTCACTCAATCATTCGTTTGTTTGTCCATTTCTTGATTTATTTTATTAATTGATTGGGTGATTGATTTTATTTTATTAAAGGCTGTACACATTCACACTGTTTGAACAAGTTAAACCTTCCCGTGAATGCGGCTCATAAGATAATTACTGCTCTATAGAAAACGGCAATTGTAGAACGTTCACCCATACAACATGCCGCAAGCAGAATAGTAGGACAGACAGAATATTGGGTGTTATGCCTACTGATAGAATAGTGGGACAGACAGAATATTGGGTGTTATGTCTACTGATAGAATAGTGGGACAGACAGATTATTGGGAGTTATGTCTACTGATAGAATAGTGGGACAGAGATTATTGGGTGTTATGCCTACTGACAGTTATCAGGATTGTAAATGCCCATAAATCGTTATTTGCGATACATAACACATGACAATACTTAATTATTTGTAGCTAAAATAAAAAATTCATTCAAAGTTACCCCCCCTCCCCGCTCTTCTCCTCGCTGCTTCCATAGTGAGTGATGATAGTATCCACTTACGATCATGTCTGACTCGAAACAAAGACGGACGATACAAATATAACTTGTATGAATTCAAAAAGAACAACGATTACTCTTTCTTGAAAGACTCACCAGACCTGCCTACCAAAGAAGAAATTGATGTGTAAAAAAAGTGATGTTTAGGAGTATTTTCTTACCAGTTTGTGTATTTTTCTGTTAGAGCATAGAATATTAATTTCTGTGTGTATTTTGATGGCCTTTGGTGTATTTCACATAAATTATGTGTACAAAATACTCCAAAATACACCGGGTAGGCAGGTCTGTACCACTATGCTTATAATAGACACATTTTCTCTCATTGAATTCTACGACATCCCTACATTAACAGTATATGGCCCTATTTTATTAAGTGGTTCTTAACCTATACACAATGCAAGAACATTACAGGATTAGGATGGCGCCTGTCAGTTATCCCAAATCCCCCAGTCTGCAAGGAAAAACTCAAATAGCATAGCAGATTACAAAGTATTTGAGTCCATCGCCGATTTTCTAGCAAGTGCTGTATGTAAAGGTTCGGATCTATTTCTTTGCCCTCTTATTAAAGCGTATCTCTGAAGTTTTGTCTGAAGTCCGACTGATAAGTCAACGGGTTTTGTCTTATTTCTCATTTTCTAATAGCAGTTGTCATATGACTGCCGCGTTGATTGACAAAAGGCAGTTCTGTATTATGGCATTTGTGTCATATGATATGTCAGAATAGAATAGACCGGAAATCGTCCCATCGCTTGCCATCACTGTTCAGCGTCGCTTACTTGGCGGAGAGAGTCGCCCTGCACCTGGTCTAACCTAAAAATTCGCTTCCGGTCGATCGTAAAATCCCTTTAATATTCGCTATAGGGTATGTATATTACCACGGATTGTATGAATTTGTTGGGGTTATTGTATACAAACAGCGAGATAGAGTCAGCATTCTTTAGATAGCTGAACTGATAAGGGAATAGAGATGTAAGCCCGAGGCAGCTGTGACCTATATTGCCGCAGTATTTACCTGGTCTGTGTATTAAACACTACAGACCAGGTGAATCAGCGGAAACAACCCTAATCCTTGAGTCATACCTACAATAAACACTTGACGAGAAGTAGCGGGGCGAAAAGGGCTGTCCTCAGGTTACGACAGTTGTGGGGCGAGCCAGTAAAGAAATCAACTAACACGCACTTTTGCCATTCACTGTGGTTCGTTTCATTCATAAAAATCGGTCTTGTGTGTTTTATGAATGGACGAAACTCAAGGGAAATCTTAACGTTCCCACGCCAGCAATTCATACTACCAGGCTCCTTTAGATTATAAATGAGAGTCGCTAAGCTACTGTGACAGAATGGGATAGGAGTAAACATTTGGAGTAGTGATTAATGTGCTTGAATGTTGTCGCGGTTATTGCACTGAACAGAAATTAAAAGGAATTCAGCTGCCATACTTTTGCCGCGGGTTAAACGCCTTTATAGACATAGCATTAAACTAAGTCGGATTGCATGACAACTTTAACCCGTCCCTGCAGATGTATTCAGAGTATAGCTTACCTAAAATTCGTTGACATCTTAACAATTAAAATAAGGTTATGTTGTAATTATGTGAAGTGGCACCTGCACAATGAATTTAAATTTCATCACCTGTGCTTTCAACTGACGTATTTACTTATACACCTGGTTTTGAGGCTTCAAATCTGATCTACAAACCATAAATAAAATATCATTTAAGTCTTTTTTCTGTTTCTTTCATTAAACATTTTGTTTCATTTCTTCCTCCAAACATATATATGTAGCTAACAAATACTCTGCGTACAGGAAAACATTTCTGGGAAATACAGTATATGCTATAGACCAATATACCTTCTTGAACACTAACGAGATGCTCTCGTCAAATATATATTGATTTTCGAGAATAGCCCGATATGATAAGTCAGTTGCTTATTATATATACGTTACTAGTTACAATGTCATAAATATTGATAATATATATCGTTACAATGAACTAAACGTGTACGTAAGTCTCATCTCCAATAATGGCTTAGAATTAAATTAATTAAGTATGATTGATGCTAGTCCAAAGTATGTAAAGTATCAGAACTTCCATTGTCTATTAATAGTATATTGTTGTTTTTTAACGCGTTCAATAACACAACAATAAAACCGTAAGTATTTTGTTGAAAACCAAAACTTCTTTCAGAGCTAAGTGCAGGCAGCTTTGAACATACTGCCCTTTTCCCGGAGGGTCTTGTAAATCATAATGACTTGAAAATGTCAGTGCCATCGTAAAGTTGATGTCTTACAAAGAATTCGTGGATTTAAGTATTTTATGCAATTAAACGTCCACCATTGTATATGTTGAAATTTATCGAGTATGCGATCTCTCACAATGTCATCAATTTGAATTGACTTTATTGTTTTATTGCACGAACACTTTTGTCTATATTGTGTGTGTGCTATAATTATTATGTCGTTCTCTGTTTTTGTATCAAACCGACTTAAGATCAAATCTCAGCCTAAAAAATGTTCTATATTTGAAACAAAGTTACCAAGAATATAAATTTTCGTTTCCATTTCAACTGGATAAGCTTGAGCTTATACTGTTGCATTGTTTGTTTGGGGTTTTTAGGAGGGTTTTTTTTGTGCCTCTAAAAGAAGTTAGGATAGCTGCATGCGTGTTCAATACGTGTATGTGGTTTTGCGAGAACTCGGCCTTTGGACAGGAACGAACTATTACCAGAAAATTAACCCACATTCTCTCGGCTTTGAACGGAATAAACATAACTAACCAGTATTTACATAAAACATTGTCCCCATGTTTATTCCATAACCGCTTCATCGCTATACATTGTGCATACGCATCAGCACTGAACACAGCATATATACTGTGACAATGCAGTTACTTATATGTTCCTTTCGTTGCACTATATTGCTACATGTACTATGACAGTCACCCGTTTTCTTATATATAAGTATTTTATATTTTCAGTCAAGTCTATCGGGATTCGAAATCGGGTTTCTGGCTTGTATAATTAAGTATATATTTTAAAAGAATAAATCACATTGGCACAGGAATATTTTGTTTCAATCGAAAAGGTTATGTAACCCGCCATAACTCCAATCGTTGTTTGTGGAACATATTTCACAAAAAGTGTAATGAGCAACTTTTATATTAACAGCTTACTAAACTTTGATGACTTGATGTGCATAAAAGTATTCATATTTGTCTTGAATCATTGACAAATGTTTTGTGATTGACTCGACATGTGTGTCAAATTAAATAGACATTTATCATAATCTTTGGAGTCCAAATTGCTATCAACGCCGTGTTTGTTATTATTAAATATAAAGAGGTTTAGATAGTGGACGGATTTTCGCCACCCTGACATGTTAATGGGCGGGCAATCTCCGATGACAATTATCACAATGTGTAATTATCAGAGAAAGTCAACCTGCGGTGATTTTATGACAGGGGAAATCTCCGCTGATCAGCTGGTCATTTATGGGGCATTGGTCAGCCGGTCAAGCAACTATCAGCGAAGTGACACCTCGGTAATTACCCTTGCTTCCCTCTCGTTGATAAAGGTGTGCAACGGGACAACGATTGTTTTTCTTACTCGTGCGGACTGTAGTTAAGATATGAATCGGTATTGAGTCGGGGGCCGGTCGGAGTTTTAATACTACCCCGCCCATTGTCTCACTCGGATTATCCCCTGTCCAGTTAGAGTAGGTGTTGGGTCATTCAACTGACACGTATATTAGGCCTACTGTTCCGCAAAGACACCACCTGTTATACATATCTACAATATTATTATTTAATGTTTCTATTTAATGTTTTCAAATCAGTTAGTTTTTTATTGAATAATATTATATGTGTTGCGTATAGATATTGTTAGCCGTGAAATTGGATTTATATGTTGTTGTAAATATGTTGCCCAAAACCAATGAACCTAACCTTAAATATGATTTATTTTATTTTAAATTGGAATAAATCAAGGTAAATAAAGAGTTTTTTCCGGCCACTTTACATTAGTACTTGCATGTAGAAAATTTATATTTGGTGAATAAAATATTCAATTCAATTCAGATTGATTCAACATCAAAGTGAATTTTGCATTTAGGTCTGGGTGTATTAAACGTGCATCGGCTGAACGGTGAGTAATACAAGGTACAATAGTTTTATTTTGATCAAAATGGATGTTAACATGAAGTCCGTTTGTCATATAACTGAAATACTCCTGAGTACGGGGTTAAACCCAATCTAGTCACGAGGCAAGTCACGTGGAGAATAACGATCTGTGGAATAATGTGCTAAATCACACTTTAAGCCAAGAAACAGTTTGTGGTTATAAAAAAAAGTCAATTGAATTTAGATCGGCTGTTACGTATAGGGTCATTCTGCTCCCATTTCCACGGTCAGTGTCCGCTTTCTGTTAATTTGTCTACGCCACTGCAGCTAAGTTTACCAACAGTGTTTACCATTTTGATCGTTCAGCCCGTGAATATAATAGACTTATATGTTCAGGTTAACAATAGATGTCATGCAAGGAAATAAACCTAAGTAATTGTCTAAGAATTATAAAACATTTCATTAAAATGGGCATTGTTGGTGTATATAAAAACGCTCCTAGATCGAGCGATTTATGAATAGTTAGCCTCTTCTTCACATTGAACTTTAGAAGAAAATTAAGTGAGTTAAAACTGACATATGGACAATAGCAGATGGCGAGGCGCTACTCGTTTCCTTGTGGCTGCTAACGTTAGTTATAAGTGGACTGGTCAGTTTGCTGCCACCATTATCACGCTTCGATCTTTGACAGCTGATAACATCATTATGTATTGCAATCTGCTATCGTCCATTCTACATGTATATGGCATCATATCCTAGATAATGTCTTAGAAAGTGGAATTTCATTGTATTGTACAAGCGATTAGACCATCAACTCAACTTGTGACAGTCGCCAATTAGTAAGGATGACGCTGCCCACATGCCAGCCGGAGAGGGTCAAGGCGTTGATAATTACTCACCCGAGTACCACTCCCCGCCCAACTTGTATCAGCAGATTCTCTACAATATTAAGTCCTTTTCAATACCCAACGTAAAAACGATATGTATTATGCCTCATACATGAGTTGACTTGGAACCACCAGAGTCATAGATTTTCCACGTTTTTTTTAATGAAGTGGGTTTATAATAACACTGTATTTTAATCTTTTGATTCCGTATACAATTTAAACGTTAGTAACTGGACGGAAAATATTACATGCAATTAACACCGACAACGTTAAGTGATAACATTTCAATAATTCTGACTGCCGTTTGTCATGCGGGGAAGAATAATAACGGATATTATAGTTATTTTATATTACTCACTGTATTCTGTTATGCCATAGGGACAATATTGCCGAAAAACTTCATAATTTAATCCAAATAAATCGAGGAACAATTTACTAAAAAAGTTTTTGAAACAAAAACTATGAATATCTGACATACAATTTGGTGAATCTAAGACTGACTTCGCCCATATTCATTATTTTTTTTTATCTTGTATCATATGTGTATGTTAAGTTTTGAAGAAGAGTAGTCACTGTATACAATGGCGGCATATATTCTTTATATAAACATAGCATTGTTTACGCAAGCATTATAAAGTAAGTAGTGTTTTGTAATCTGACTGCATGGGAGGGATTTAACGGCCAGTCTGGCGACACGAAGTGCTCCTTTCTAAATCGTTGTGGCGACAAGATCTACTCACGAACGTCTATCAGCCGATGATTAACGGATAAAGGATAATAACATATCCACACTCGATGCCCCAGGACAAGTTCGAACTTTTTACCTGGCAGACGGCTAGGCTATCATCAATAAACATGCTCACCGTATAGCGAATCACAACCCATCACCACACATTGGAACTGAGACTGCTCAAATAAACTGCTAGATATACTCAAGTTGTCATACCATCAAGCGTGTCTGTTCTTTTGTGTCAGCATATGATAAGAGTACTTTAAGCACTGGCATTGCCTGATCTTATAATAGCACGTGAACTTCAGAAAAACATTGAAGTCCCTTCTGATACAAAGTTGTTCCATTAACGGATTAATAACATAAAATACATGCAATATTCTTATTTGGTTATATCAAATGATTTCAGACTAGATATAGCTGTTTCAGTGCAAGCTTAATGAGCCTAGGCTATGTCATTTTAACAAATAATGATTTCATTGCCGCCATTGTTCATACAGAGTACTCGTTCGATGTTCGGTAACAAAGCGTTTAGGGGGTATTCACTGTGTCTCCTCACATCAGGTATAAGAGCTATCCCTGGCTCATTCAACCAGGTAGTTAAGAATAAATTACCTGAGATTTTCCATTTACTTTCCCACGGATTCGATTAAACCTTATTATAAATAATATTGCAATTGTCTGTCGTTTTTTTACATATAGAATATACGTCTCCACGCCCACCCATTGGTTTAAAAAACGTTTGCTACAGTTTTATTCTGCAGTGAGTGTAGCAATGCCCAGATGGCTGGCCTGACATGATATTGACAGAAGGTTGGGCTAGACTCGCTCCACCTGCAATCCCGAACTTGAACGCTCTTCCGAGGCCGTGGGAACGGAGGTGACAAACCCGTGGAGCAACAGCTGGTGTTAACCCGCATCCAGCCAATCAGCGCTCTCCGACATCGTTCCGTCACGTGGGCTCAGCCTATATAACCCTGATAGAATCCAGTGAGTGTCAAATCGTTGTAAAGCAATCAGCTGAACTATCTGGA
The DNA here is from genome assembly GCA_030265115.1 of Mopalia vespertina. Lineage (NCBI taxonomy): Eukaryota > Metazoa > Mollusca > Polyplacophora > Chitonida > Mopaliidae > Mopalia > Mopalia vespertina. The sequence continues at coordinate 9,297 of JAQQZZ010095804.1, read as the reverse complement.
TTACTGATATAGTCTCCTCTGGATATTACTAAATTCTCTGCCATTAAACCGAGCCAAGGTAAGCTATCGAGATTTCAACAAGATATAGATCATACGAATTCAGATGGAAGACTGTTGGATATGTGTATAATGTGCATTCATACAAAACCTTAGCGCGTCTGTGATTTGACCCCTTACAACATATGTGAACGATTCGAGGGAATGTCTAAGCTGTCATATTAATGATTGTATTTTTGTTTCACAGATGCAGAAACTTACAATGAAAACTAGCAGAAGATGCGGACAGGTCGTTCTTTCGTCCAACCAAATAGCTGCCAGACAACATCTCCGACTTCATTTGAAACGCATCCGTCAGAGAGAATATGCTAAACTTAGAGCCATGGTTCCGGCTGTTGCAGAGAAAAAATCCGTCTCCAAGGTAGGTTATCAACCATATGGTATTCATAGAAATCGATTATAACGTAACTACATCTTTCCTGGTTGTATTTAATTTTCTTCGTATTCATGTTAATAAAGTGAACCACATTAAGCCTATTCATAATAACAAAACATCCACTTTAATTCCTTATATTCTGTTTGCATTTTAAAACGTGTACATATTAACATATGAAATGTTAAGTCATTAAAATGAAGTTGAACATTTATAGGGACATAAAATATTTGTTTAACTGTATACCTCTGTTATAAGTTCTAATTGGTATTCTATACATCATTCCAGGTGACAGTAATTGAAGAAGCTGTGAAATACATTGACGAGTTACACCGAGCTTTAGCCCAGAGATTGCAAACCAAACAAGGTGAGCTTAATATGATCTGTGGGTTAGCATTAGCGTGCTCCACGCACCACATATACATTTTAGGGGAGATGGCCGTATTTATGGACTCAGAATACTAAAATTAGCAACAGAAGAGAAATACAGCTCTTTATTGTAGAGTGTGCAAGCTGGTGTCAATGAGACAAATGTAGTCCTTGAAATTATTACAGCATTTCATTGTGCCTTTGATATTCGCCCAATGTTGAAATTTGAAAGATGAACACAGCACTGGAATATCAATTAATACCTATTTATTATAGTGTTAATTAATTCTCCACCCCTTATTGAAATATTTACACCTGTCGACATAGGTGATTAAATCCCCTGCTGTTTTAGTTTGCTATCTAAGAACGGATGTGCTATATGACTTGACATGAAAATACTTTACGAATATACGAACATCTGCCTTTTGTTTAGACATCCGTCAAGCTATCATAGTTTTTAGCCACGGTTATATGTTTTATGTGACAGTCATAGATAGGTCAATTGGTTTGACTCAGGCGGAAAGACGTTAAAAAACTCTTAGGGATTTAGCAGCAGCTGTTTATTTCAATGTTCAATGGCCCGTGTAGATATTTTATAGAGAATTAAACTGTCTTACTTACAACCTGGCAGGTAAATCAAGTGAACATGTTTGTACCTGACAATAAACATTCCTCTCTCACAGTTCATGTACCTACTCGTACGTGTTTGCATTGTTAAGAGTTTAAACCGAAAATATTTGATGTCCGAGCAGTTGTTTGCTCAGTGCTTTCGTGCGGCTTACGGCTAGCGGATGGACAATATAGAGTTGGGATCGACAAAGCCGAGTTTTCTGACAGATGGTGTGCTTTTTGAGCACTTTGACAGAGATGCCACTTTCCCACGAACTCCTAGCAGAAAACAACACTATCTTTTCTGAACACCTATTGCCTTAAATCTTTACGCTTGTCATATTTACTTTCGTAGCTTTTTAAAGGGCTTTAAAGAAATTTCAAAGAAAACTAAAAAAAAAAAACTTCACACAATAGCTATAGCCACCTGCATACTGGTTCGCGAATATAGTAACACGAAAGGCTTACAAGATAATGACTAGATATTGATGAGCAATGATGAACACTACACTCTTTGGCTGACTGGCTTTATTGCACACACACATTGTCTAGGCTTAATACCTCTGTGCTCTAGCGTTAATTGTTTGGGGATGGACAAATTTGGGCAGGTTATTGTCTCGGGGCACTTTAATTCAGTGATCTCTTCTTGTGGAGAGGTGTCAAAACTGAAGGACGCTACATGTCACCTTCTCAAGCTGCCTCTTCCTAACTCCGCCATATGCTACTTTAACCTGTCACATCTCTTGCCGTAGGGTTATTTTACTCAGCATCTGTCAAATACTAATTTAACTCAAAACATTTGATGGTGTGGTATTAATATGCAGGACATACATTGTACAGTTCAAAGTGAAGTCACAATCAATCAGAACTTGTTAGTAGTCTGGTTTTAATATATGTTAACATATTCATTTGTCAACTGTAACAAAATCCTGATATCAACTTTGACATTGTTTAAACATTTTCAAATATCCAGCTGATTTTTGTTTTGTTATTTTAATATCAAAATACTTATACAAACCTGTATGTTTATGTTCCAGGCTTCCAAAATACTGATATTAATGAACATAACGTGAAATATTTGGTGCAGCATTTGATGGCACAGCAGATGGCCGATCGGAGCCGAAATTGCCCGAGTCCTGTTTACGAGAGGCGTCATATAGACACACATAGCTGGTCAACGAGTGGTCACAACAGGGACTGCAGAAAGTCATAATTACATCAGATGACTTTTATTAATTAATATATCCCATCGGTGCTTTCTATGATCTGCTTTATATTGACTGCATTGTATTCTGACTCAACCAGGAGTTATACACAAATAGGCCATAAACCCGCCCAACCGGCTCACGTTGACAAGTAATAACAACGAACTAATGAGAGTGTATGGTATTTATTCGGACTTATACTTTGGAAAATGCTTTTGAGAGCTGCAAATCAAAGCTTTCCGCACCTAAACGGAGCAAACAATAAACTGTTAAATGTTAAGTATGCACGAAGAGAAAACAAAAACATCTCCGAGGTTCCAGCGACAATTAATGAACGAAAATCAGCCCCCAAAAGCCTGAACTATTCCATAAACTCAAAGAGTGCCTTTAATATCGTCAAACATTCCGCCTAGAGAACAATGTATTTCTGTATTTACACACTCAATCTGTATCTTTGTATATGTTGTGCGAAAGAGTGAATGAGATGGTGAAAGTTGTTTTAAATGAAGTTTTATATTGTTTTCCATCAAATGGACATGTACAGAAATATATATACATTGTACATAATATACGTTTTATATTAAATGTGTTACGGCACAATATATTTTATACTAAAAACGCTATTCCATTTGTTTCTTTATTTTTGGATCATTTCTTGGGCAATTCTCACATCATCTGTGAACAATCACTTCTTATGATGATGATATGTCGTATTTATATCCCAGTTATTAATCTATTTATAGATGAATCTTTCATCTGTTTGCGTCTGTTTGAAAATGTTCAGCAATATTTCATAATTTTCCATTTGTAATTCGAAATATTGTGCTCATAATTGATTTGTAACGAAATCACAATGAAATAATTCTTCTGAATTATTATCCTTGGTGACGCAGCTCGAGTCATTGAACGAAAGGATATAATCATATGAAAACAAATTGGAAGTTCCACAAACAAAGTCTGTTTAGAGACCCATTTTGAGTATTGAGTTTTTCATTTCAAGTACAATAACTTTAATAACAGCTTGATATCAAGGTCCAAGTTAACTTTATTTGCGTAACTACACTATCTATGGTATATGCCTCTAGTTTCGCGGCCCATCCAATTGATTTCTTATATTCCATAACAATCATTTTTTCAACCTGATTGAAAATACTGGATCAACAGCGAGCCGTGAATTGATGGGTTGATGATTATGTAGGTCGTTGTTTTATTTTACTAGAAACGACGAAATATCAGGATTTGTTTCGTTCGATCATCACTGCAGTTGAACAACACTCGCCTTCTCATTTGGAAGTGCTCAACGTCCAAATGCGGTATTTGTTTCTGTGTTTATTATACGACGTTAAACGAAGTGTTTCTATATGCTCGCCGGTGTTGTTCCAAGAATGTCCGGTTCGAAATTGTAGTATCAAAAGACTAGTATAAAAGGGTCAATTATTCAGTTTGGCATTGCCAATGAAAATCGAGACAAGTGATGGGTGAATTCAGTGAATTCTTGATAAATTGTTTCAAATTGATAAAGGTGCATATAGCTGTCGACGAATCGTCTCAATTTATTGATAAACTCCTATAAGTTTCTAAGTGTATATTTATCTTGAGTTTTTATGGGTATACAGCGTGCAAACATCTCAAATAAAGTTAGTAACAATGCATATCATATGGTATAGATAACATAGTATAAATATACAACACAGGCAATAGGTATAGATTAAAAACAAGCGAACCCCAAACTGGTACTATTAAGAAATAAAGATTCACCCGTGGTGACATCGACAATCACGAGCCATGAGTCATGATATTGAAAAATATGGCTATAATGGAACCATAATGAAACCCTTTAAGGTTCTTCGGTCATGGGGGAACCCTTTTTGGTCCTGTATGGATCCCTCATAGCGACTATTTCAAGTATTTATCCCTTTCTTTGCATATCAAAGAGCCGTTTTTGTCGCGTGGGTTCCATATAGAACAATCCTGGTTTCTATATAGAACCACCCTCCATTCAAAAGAACAATCAAAGACCCACTATTTCTAAGACTGTAGGACTTTCTCCTCTTGGTAAGCCCTTCAGTATGGTATTCTTCTTGCAGCTTATTTGTTCATTATCGGTACGATCAAAGGATTCTCCATGTATAGACTGTAAAAAAAACTATCTTGACCTGAATCCTTTAATAAGACACTGTGCTAGATGTCTCGATATTTTGGTTACATGGTTTAGATATTTTTGTATAAAACTAAATGTCGTTATATTTTGTGGTTGTTATATGTCCACACAGCAGTAATTTATGGTGTTTTAACTTATATTATGTTTGACAAATCTATGCTGGATCCCGAATCTAAAGTTGCGTGATCAGTGCTTCATAAACTAATTTGCAAAGCGTTCCGACGTTCACAACTGACCTCACTATTCGATCTAAAGTTGCGTGATCAGTGCTTCATAAACTAATTAGCAAAGCGTTCCGACGTTCACAACTGACCTCACTATTCCATAGAATCGTAGACTGCATTTGTTCCTGAGGTAACTTTGCTTGAAAATATTTATTGGATAATGATGCACCGCGGTACATAAATAAAGAATATGTTGAAATCTCCAGCGTCTTGTGCTTTATCTCTTCTTTTACTACGTATGTATAAGATATACTATTTTAATATATACTCAGTCGCCATTGATGGAAGCACTTATTTTGTCCCGAATAATTGTGCATAAACGCTAGGGCATTGTGAAAACGCTAAAAATTAACTCTTAAATCGTATATTCACTTTGAAAAAAGTATTTAGCTATAACACACTTGCTGAATTAATTTATTTTAAACTATTAAGAAGTGTAAATAAACCTCGTGTGCGTCTCTAACGAGTTCCTCCTAATCTTAGCATCTTGGCTTATCACTGTAATGTATAGCAGGAGCCTATTGCGTCTATCCGCTTATATTCAATTTGCACATGAAAGTATCCGTGAATAAATACGACAAACGGAACAGTAGTCTCCAAAGTGCCATTGCATATATGCATGGCTCAGGGTTTAAGGCTACCAGCAATTTAATATCCAAATATAATAACACAAGCGATATTTAACTGCACGGAAACATCCGTTTTACTAGTGATGTGATACGCCATCTATATTAAAAACGATAGTTTAAGTATTGCTAATTTGATAGAGCCGCTAACGAGTCGGTCTGAACACTCGGTCTGTGAACACGAGACAATAGAGTACACCTGTGAGCACTCATCCGGTGACCAGGCAATGCAATAACAACATCATCGGTTAGTGTCAAACATTTCAAGCGGTATAGTTAAAAAGTACTATTCTGTGCCTAAATCTAAGGCGACAAGAGATTTAAGTCGAAGGTTCCATCATGTCCTGCGAGACTTGAATTCGGCTCTGACTTGTCCTTATTGTGGGCTGAAATCGTAGGGGTTATTAATGCTGATAACAGTTCCAATGGCAGAAAGGGTAATGAAGGGCTCATTATGCCTCATGAATCGAATAAAAATAACGGCTAATGTGCAATAAACTAGGGTAATAATTAGCCGCCAAAGGCATACTTTGCTGCTTTAAGGTTAAACGTCGATTTATATAGGGTTATAACCAGAAATAAATAAAAATAACGCCAATGATATTCAGTCGGCTTCACTTCAAACACGAAGTGTCTACCCGACTAGTGTATTGTTAAGATTCATTTGAAAACAGTTTATAACCTGGAAATAATGAATTCAACAACAAAAGCGTTTCCTCAACCACTTCTACTCGACACTCTATACACTGGTTACCGGATAGATTAAAGGACTCTCACTATAACACAATAAAGGTTTAGTGCTCTTTTCACAACCATTAACAGCTTTACAGCTACACAAACTTATATTAGGACACATTTTATGTCTTAGAACGCAAGAATCAGACAAAAACCAAAATAAGTGTTTTGAAAATTCGGCAAATAGGCCAAATAACACCGTAGTGGAGTCTTCATTTAATAAAACAAAACGCCCAAACTTGAAGTCACTGTTTAATGATTCTTTTTTTTTTAATTGAGAAATTCCCAAATGTCAAAAAGTTTCCTATGCATCAGGATTCGCTACAAATTGGTTGTAATTTAACTCAAGTTTTTTAAAATGGCTTACACCTTACTTATAAACCATATATGCTAGTGTCTAGTAATGTAAGCTTGGGTGGTGCCGGTGAATGTGTGTGTGTTACATTTGCGCCAAGTAAGGAATCAGGTAGATGTCAAGTTTGTTTGAATATTTATGGGTTTAACATTGTATGTAACCCTATCTTTCATCTCATTTATAATGTGCATCTCGCCTACATATATCTCTATGACTTGATTAAAGATACATTACTCAGAATAATTACAGCGAACAGTTCTTTTGTGTATTGACATAGCACGTTGTTGTTTGTCCTTGGTCTGTTCATCGATGAGATCAGCACCGGAATAGAAAACTACAACATAACTGTTTTAACAGGCGTACGTCTAAATAGGAACAGTTATTAAAGTTAGTGTGTAAAATGGAGGCACCCTCTTCTGCAAACGGGTGCACGTGACCGGCACGTGATTGCACAGCGTCCCCGGGCGAATGTATTTCAGGTGGACGAATGATCACGTGCCGTCCTGCCCACTGCCCAGAGAGGCACGTGTCCACCTAGCTTCACGGGGAGTAAATCCACCCATCAATACGGAAGTTGACTCCGTTTCATATCGGTCGCCTCTGGCTGAATTCTAAGACAAAGGTTTGATTCGGGGAGGGTTGGAGTTGAGGCTATGGCCTGTAACCCGATGTTGTTAGGTGTGGATGCGGGCATTGTGTCCTAGTCAACCCCGCCATTCTCCCTACGTCTATATCCCCATAACCGCGGGCAAAAACAGCTCTGGAACAACCAAAGATCCTCTTAAGCTTTATTCTCAACAATTATATGTCAGACTTTAAGGACTTCCATGAACAACATCTGGAATTCGATAATAACTCATTGTCTCGGAAATTAATTACAGAGTATCAGATGTAAAATGTGGAAAGGGCATCGAACTTTGACACGACTAGACTACCTTTTAACTTTCCCAACATCCAAAACTTCAAATCAAACACAATATATATATATGCCGCATGAGTGTTGTAGGTGGGACATCTTGTCTTGCTGGCCACTGCACCAAGTCGAGGGGTGTTACACTAATTTGCCACTCTCTGGTTCTAATAATCGACTGACTGCGCCGCATTCTATTTTATTAGTCCCTTTATTTCATACACGGTGTATATCTCAAGGATGTTTTACGACTCGGTCTTTCTTGCGATGTGTTTTTGTATGCAAGAAAGGTGTCACTTGAGGGGCACCACCACTCAAATATTGTTTTATTTTGTCATCTTTTGTAATGCACCTTTCTACGCTTTTATTGTGTTAAATACTGCTTTTCAGCGCCTTGTTGGGATTGATGGCTATGATTCCCTGTTTTGTCTGAGCCGAAGATTCACAGTAGAAGCTTTCTGAGACTTAAATGTAAAAGACAATGGAGAAGAGTACTGAGAGAAAGATTGGGTTCTGGGCAGGAAATGAGGACGGCTACCGTGGTATTGTGGAACAGTTCGCCGCCTCAGACTGACAGTTGTCTCTATGCATATTGCTCAGTTTAAAGCGTCTGTCATCATTACCATAGTTTCCTGTCAACGTGAATTGTGTATTAAATCTCCCGAAGCTTCGAATCCATGTCAACAGAACAATGAGCGATGCCTTATATGAAACGACAATAAATCTAAGCACCATGGAAGTAATCGGAAGTAACACGACTGCACATGCTTCGTAGTCATGGCAACGAAAAGCTTGATGACAGTGGCTGCATCCGTTCACACGACTGAAATTATAACCTTGAATTTGCCTTGATTTTTACCAAATGTTTTTCTAATAAAGTAGGGTAAAAAGAATTTTGCGATACAAACAAACCTAATTTTTGAATACTGATTATTCACAGAGAGAGAAGAAAACATTGAAAAATGACGAACTGGAGGTTTGGAACATATAACATAACCGCAAATGTTAAAGGGTTGATATATTTTATCAACTTTGCTTAAAAATTCACTTATTCACATTAACATATTTTAATTGTCAAGCTATAGCTTAAATTTTGTTTAATTAAACTAACTTAGTTTGTTCTACTCCATGGATTGTTCACATTACAAATACGAATCGCTCCATTGTACTCTCGCTTTTCAACGCGCACTGTTTGAAACTATCGACTTGTGCAACTTAACAACTCCTTTGCATTAAAGTTAATAGAAGGCATCTTTTATTTGCATTATAACTGAGGTTTGGAAACGAATTTCCCACTAACCACCCGCATGTATTGTGGAAGGCATTTCTGTAAGACGTTATACAATTAAGGTATTTACCTTTTTATAAATGCAAAGGCATATAAAGGACGAACTATGGCGAGGTGACCGCATTAATACAAACATGTAATATTCCCCTTTAACGCAATGCTTGCATAAGGGTAATTATTTCGTCTACTTAATTTGAAAAGATATACTGTAAAAAAAAAAAACAACTCAAGTCAGTTTCAAGCTTGCGTTTCTCGATTAAAAGAAAAATCTTAAAACTGCGTAACAATATATTAATTCTCTTTGAGCATGTACAAAGGAAACAAAATTTACTTATTTACACAAATACTGGTTTCCTGAAATAGAAGATATTTTTGAGGGGGGGGG
>JAQQZZ010095793.1:0-17083 GCA_030265115.1 Mopalia vespertina | reverse complement strand
AAACATGTGGCGGTTCACCTCTACACACTGTCTCTAGGTGATGATGGTGCTAGTGACTTCAAACAGTGACCTCTACGACTTCAGTTCAATGGGAAACATGTGGCGGTTCACCTCTACACACTGTCTCTAGGTGATGATGGTGCTAGTGACTTCAAACAGTGACCTCTACGCTTTTGTCAGAAACAGATTTCGTTCCAATGGGAAACATGTGGCGGTTCACCTCTACACACTGTCTCTAGGTGATGATGGTGCTACTGACTTCAAACAGTGACCTCTACGACTTCAGTTCAATGGGAAACATGTGGCAGTTCACCTCTACACACTGTCTCTAGGTGATGATCCTGTTACACCCAACAAGCCTATCAAACCATAAAGAAACAAAGTTTGATGAAACTTAAACTAAACCTATCATATTTTAATACCCTGTTTTTATGTCGATCAACATGAAGTAAAGTAGTGAATGGCAAACTAATCAATAAATATACTTTTTTTTTCAATTCTAGTTACTTAACCCCAGTTACTCCAACCAAATGGGAACAGCAGAGTCTTCTCCAGTTCAGTCAGGGTACCCTCTGTTTGTGTGCTCGATCTATAGACAAGGCTATACTAATGGTAAGATGGATAAATGGATCCGCCTGTTGGTGGTCTCAGACCTAAAAGGCAACGGAAGGCCATCTATTGTGACCTTTTGTTTTGCATATTATGATTGTCTTGTCTTTGCTTATTGTCAGTGATATTAAGAACTAGGGGTTTCCATCGCGAGTTGGGCACACACAAAAAATATGTAAAACTCCAGCCAAACAAAGGGAGTCAATTAAAGTCGAAAATGGGGCGAGTTGTGTTATAGAATTTTAAATTGGTCTTATTAACGTCCCAAACAAAAATAAAGAGGCTCTCATAGGCCTGAGTATCTTGGGAAATCTCACGATACGATACCTATCTCGATATTCAATCACGACACGATCGTATCTCGATACACTGATTGTCAGTTTCGTTTAATCTTTGAGGATACTTTTTAGTTTCCAATCCTTATAAAGAGAGATTGATCCATCTTGCTGCCTTATAGTGAACTGATAAATGATATTTATTGTATGGTAACAGTTTTGCATAGTGGGAGAAATGAAAGAGAAAAAAAAACAAATTAAAATTTAAAATCTATGTTGCTAATTTACAATAGTTATAAAGGATGAATGAAATAACAGAAGTGTGCTTGAAGGATTGTTTAAAAATAAAAACAGAAAATACAAAAAATTACAAAATATAGTTTCAGATCATTTAAAAAAATATATATATCACCGGAGTAAAACACCATATTAAAAAATTTATATTTATCTTTTGTAACAATAATAATTTACTTTCAAATTTTTTTAAATTAAATTATGTAGGCCTACATGTACATGTATTGTCTAAAAATTATGAAAGGACGACTGATTTCGTTGGGAAATATGTAACATTCCTATCTATCTGATTTAGTCATCGTTTTCCAACAGAAAAATATTAAATATTCATCATAAATGGTAATTTTGGTGTCCAAACTTTGCAAATAAGCCAGATTGAAACAAATGAGACAGAGGAAATGTTTCAAACGTCCAACTAACACAAACTTGCCGAAAATGCACTTTTCACAGGGTAACGAAAATTGGACAATTACCAATATTTTAGGGCTACCTTTGGGCAAAAATCGTTCGTGTCCTATTTTATTTATTGCTGTTACGGCAACAAAACACATCCGCCCTAACAAAACTTTATAATGGCATTAACAGCGGCAATGACGAATTCTGCCGCAAATTACGAGAGCTGCTGCACTATTGTGACCATTACTCTAAAAAATCTGTAATGAAATGTAGAGTTATCTCCCTTTTCATACATATCGTGATTCAAAGGCAACGATACGATACGCATATCATGGGCAACTATATCGATAAGTATCAATATATCAGTGAATCGTTACACCCCTACTTTCCAGTACTCTTTTTTTTCATTTGCTGAAAATCCAAATATATGTTTCTGACAAATGGCATTTCAGAGAATATCTATCCAATTCTCTTTTTTTATTGGCTGAAAATACCAAAGTGTGGATCTCGGAGGTACAACAACCTTTCTTTGTTTCAATGGTGCAAACTCATTGTAGTTATAAACTCGTCCCGTGTTACTTTGAAGTATTTTGTCACTTTGGTTAGCACAGACTGTTGCCACTAAAGTCCAGTCTGATATATGTAGTCCACTGGTATAGATCTGTCTGTGAACAGAAACAGTGTAACCTGAACGAGCATTCACGCAAAAAATGCTAGGCCTCTAGATACATAGGCAAACACGGTATATATTTTGAATTAATGAAAAGAGAAAATTTTGCTTGCCTCCACCAGGATTCGAACCTGGGACCTTTGGCTATATGTACATGTATGAAGATTAGAAAATCAAATAATGAGGTTGAAAACAATAATCGTAAAATAGCAAGCAATACGTCAAAACTCCATGTGAATTAATAAATACATGCAGGAAGCTGTGAGATGGGAGCACATGTCTAGCCATTTTACATCCGTGGTTCAGAAAGTCTTTTCCTCAATCCTCATTTAAACAACCAAACCACGGTCAATGGAAGTCACACATGCTCTGATAGATTATTACTGATGGTAAAAACAACTTAATAACAATCTGAAAACATGCAGGCATACTTGTACAAACGATGGCATTTTTATCTGATTGTAACTAATGAATTGGTTGACTGATGAGCTCAGTAGCACATGCTGAACTTGTCTATGGCTATAAGGTTTAGTTCCATAGACAATAGAGATATTGTTTTATAGCACCATCTTTGAAACTCATCTTACTTTCCAGCTTTCAATGATGAGAATTTTTTTTTTTTTTTCCCTCTCAATCTCTCTTTCCCGAGAGGATTCATCACTTTCCCAGAAATGACATTCCTGTATTCCCTACTTTTTCGAGCCTTGGTTATAAGTTTAAAATTTAGAATCTTCACTAAATTAACATATTTGTAATTCTGAGTATCCAAGCTTCCCAAAAATATATACAAATATAATTGTGTGACCTACACATGTACAACAATGTATATTCTGCATCACAATAGGCTTAGAAGCCTTTGTTTTCCTCAAAATCAATGCAGGGGTCAAGCAAGACCTTAAGACAGCTGTGACAAAACACTACAGGTCTAATACAAGCCCACAGCATTTCAGCATACATTTGGAAACATGTCTAGAGTAAGACAAAGACCCATTCCTCGATCTAGTTGAGAAAAAAATAAAGCAAATCCTATAAACCACAGCTTGCCTTTTACATGCGAACAGGTTTTCTCCCAAGCATTAAGAGGACAAAGACAAATGAGATGAGTCTGTCACAATTTGTTCCTACATATCAACTGACATGTATCTGTGTTAAAAGAAAAGTAGTTGCATTGTTCAGTAGCCAGGACAAGGACTATGTATGTGAAGTGTTAAAGATCACCAGAAAAAAAGACTTCCATGTATCAGAAAGATCTAACTGCAACAAAAAGTATTTAACAGTACACACATGTATGTAGTCATTCATTGTACTTTGCTTAATTAAAAATTAACTTGAATGCTTGATTCAGCCATTTTTTTATGCATTCAAAGCCTTGTTAAAATAAAATAATGCTTCTTTTCAATAAATACAGTTAATTTTATTATTTATTATTTTATTATGGATAAACCAATGGATAATCTGTAAGAGTTTACACCTGGCAGTGTGTACAAATAGCCTCATGCGTGTTGAGTAAACACAATAATGCTGCCATATTTCACTGTTTCTAACCATTAATGTTATCAATCAGGTAGCTGGTACCTTACAGAAAATCAGGCCAATAAACAGCACTGTTAGTGAAAAACAAATATCTGTAAATATATATTAATAATTAATCCATTATAATATACCACTAGGAAATTAGAATTACTCATTAATGGGGCTGATGAACTTGAATTTAGATAACCAGCAGGCCTTCATGATTTAGTATGATACAGGGATAGGCATTCACACTTGTTATTCACTCGAGAACTTTTAATATTCACAAAGCCATAAACCTATTTAACGTTGAAAAACAGGAGTATATTATATCCGACCTAAGTGATAAAATAATTTTTCCGTCTAATTCCTTTAAATCGAGACTTGCCTACTGTCTACAATTCAATGTCTGGATAAAAATCTAAAAACAGAGAAATATTAAATGATTAGCCCATGACACTCAACCAGGTAAAGCAGCAAAAGAGCAGCACTGAAACTTCAAAGCACGTTAGTGACTCAGTTTGAAAAAACAACAAAATATTAAACAAGACAACTTAATCTCCATCTTGTATTACTTATGAGAATGTTATTTTATCCTTTAATCCTTTGACATATATGCAACCAGTCTACAGTTGTGCAAACTCCTCAGCATTGTAAATTTGTAATCTAACGATAAGTGTTCCTTTTTTTATTTTTCCAAACTTATGTGCTGCACTGTCTACTGCATACAGAATAGATTAGCCCACAACGTATATATACACAATATCAGTGATACCGACATTATGAAGTCAATGGGTACATCTGTCTGAGCTTAGTCACTCCTTTTATACAGGGCTATTTTCAGCAAATGGCACATAATGCACACAATTTCTTGTATAACAGTTCCACAAATACACTCCTGACATGTCGATGTAAAGTTAATGATGTCTGCCATGTTCAGACTAAAGCTGCTAACCAGTCAACTTCTGAAAAACTAATTTACACTGAAAGATTGGAAGCCAAAATGAATTCTACTGTGCAAAATTCTGTCAGACAGGATTTAAATCAGTGACTCCACAACTAACTGAATATGTGTTACCTTCTTTAAAAAAAAGGTAACAATGTATTGGGTCATTACATAAAAGCAGAGGTTTCTCCCAACTACACAGGCAATTAAAAATTGTTTTCTTGTCACTGATTTTAATTAAAAACAAACATCTGACACATGTCACGATGTGTGATCAAAGTAGATCATAAAAGAATTGACTGTTGTTGAATGAAGTTTAAACATTACATTTCAATGTCATTCGCCCGTTTACAGTTAAAATATTCGAATTTTTCAGTGAAATTCCCACGGAAATTTATAAAATGGATACTGGGAAGAATAGAACCTGTTTTCACGATGCAAAAAGCATTCAAAGAGGAGCATTTTAATAACATCAAGAGTTTCTTCTGTAGCTTTGTTAATACTGCACTTTCGATTAGTTTCGAATGCTTGATGAGATGCATCCTAAAACTGGTTTATCAGTTCAAATTAGGCCTACACCCTTTACAACATGTACCTCCCCCAATATAAATTTAAATATGAATTTTTGCCGTCAAAACATATCACAGTACACTGCTACTTTTGGAGAAATAGCTCTGCTCAATACTCCCCACAAAAGAAGCATTACCCCCTTATGATTATTAGGAGGAGTGAATACTCCTTTCAAATCATTCCTTATCTGGAGCACTGGTGTATGTACTATTCATTGTAGTTACGTGTAAAGGATGCTGAAGACAAAGATCTAACTGGTATCACAGCTTACACTGGCCAACAAGACAGTGTAACTGACTGTGATGGTTTACTGATCCAATGCACCACAATAATTACTGCTATCAAGGATAAAGATAACCAGTTTAAGAGGAATCAATTTCCTTTGTCCCTCAATGGATGCTAGTTAAAGGTTATTAGACATTATGAGCCCAAACATGCGACATCAGAAGGGCTATAGACTAAGTGAAATCATGATACATGTCCTGCAAATTTAGCAGGCACACAGACTTCTCTGGAGTGTGTGCAGACTGCAGGGCAAACAATACATAACCCAAACTCCCCATAGCCTCATACTCTACATGCTGTGGAAACACTGGCTAATAGTCAATCTCGGCACACTCCAAACTGCAGTGGAATTTTCCTCTGCAGAGCCTGGGGCCTAATCTGAACTGAGCCAGGCAGCCAGTGGATTTGTTTAGGATAAGAAGGGTATGCGAGGTAGCAGTTTCAACTTCCTCAGACCAACATTTATTATATTGTGAGTATGTGAAATACCAGGCAGCACTCAAGGTGTCACTGGGAATAACAGCTGCCTCACTATATCACCAGAAAGTTGTACATTTAAGCTTATTGTACATCTACAAGACCCTGTGAACGGTTCTCTCAAATACACTATTATAATATAAAAAATACACAATCTATCAGGAAATCAATGGGCCTGAGTATCTTGAGAAATCTCACGATACGATTTGTATCTCGATATTCAATCACGACACGATCGTATCTCGATACACCGTTTTTAAGCTGCGTTTAATCCTTGAGGATACTTTTCAGTTTCCAACCCCAATTTGCTGCTTTATAGTGATCTGATCATCATAAATGATATTTATTCTAAAAAAATTTTTTAATGAAAATATCACTGAAGAAAAACACCACATAAAAAATCATATTTATCTTCCTTTTGTAATAATAATAATTTACTTTAATTGATTTGATTTAATTAAATCACGTAGGCCTACATGTATTGCCAAAATATTATGAAAGGATGACCGATGCAACATGCCTTCCTATTTGATTGAGTCATGTGACCACCGTTTTCCAACAGAAAAATATTAAATATTCATCATAAATGATAATTTTGGTGTTCAAACTTCGCAAATAAGCCATATTGAAACAAATGAGTAGTCAGGAGAAAAGTTGAAAACGTCCAAGTAACACATGAAAATGTGGTTTTCATAAGGTAACAAAAATTGGACACTGACCAATACTTCTGGGCTATCTTTGGGCAAAATCGTTTGTGTCATATTTTATTTATCGCGGTTATAGAGGCAAAAAACAACCGCCCTATCAAAAAATTGCGCTGGAATTAATGTCAGCAATGCCAAATTCCGCCGCGAATTATGAGAGCTGTTGCACTAATGCGACCATTACTCTGAAGTCTCTGAAGAAAGTAGAGTTCCCTCCCTTTTCAAATGTATTGCGATTCAAAGGCAACAATATGATATGCATATCTTGGGCAACTGTATCGATACAAATCAATATCTCTGTGAATTGTTACACCCCTAGAAAGCAACTTATGTTTTTTCAACAAATAAAAGCATGTTATAAAACCCCCAAATACTAATAAACATATTGTGAAAAAGAAATATGACAATATTTCAGTTTTTTTTTAATTGACATTTGATGCCGTACTTAGGGTTATTTCACAACAATAACAGCTACCCAATAGGTGAAGAAAAAAAACCTTGGGATCACGCACAAACAAGACAAAGTAGGATGATCAGAGGACGCAGAAATATAGACACAACAACAGCTGCTGTTCATTGGCTTTGCGAGCAACAGAAATAGATGGCACTCATTGGCTTTGAGAGCAACAAAAATAGATGTTACTCATTGGCTTTGAGAGCAACAGAAATAGATGGTACTCATTGGCTTTGAGAGCAACAGAAATAGATGTTACTCATTTGCTTTGAGCGCATCAGAAATAGATGTTACTCATTGGCTTTGAGAGCAACAGAAATAGATGGTACTCATTGGCTTTGAGAGCACCAGACATAGATGGTACTAATTGGTTTTGAGAGCACCAGAAATAGATGGTACTCATTGGCTTTGAGAGCACCAGAAATAGATGGTACTCGTTGGCTTTGAGAGCACCAGAAATAGGTGGTACTCATTGGCTTTGAGAGCACCAGAAATAGATGCTGCTGATTGGCTCTGTGAGCACCAGAAAAAGATGTTGGTCATTAGCTCTGTGAGCACCAGAAATAGATGCTGCTCATTGGCTATGTGATTGATTGATTGGTGTTTTACGTTATGCTTAAGGGTATTTCACTTACAGGATGGTGGTGTATTCCAAGGCAACAATAATTTACACTAGCACAACCAAGATGTAAAACATTTCAATAAAGTTGGAAAGTTTCATTTTCCTCGACTGCTAATGAAAGACAACATTGCCCTTAGCAATAGGGCCATTGGCTCTGTGAGCACCAGGAACAGATGTTACTCATTGGCTCGGAGGGCACCAGGAAGCTCCCTCCCTAACGCCCATTTACCCTGTTTGATGCAGACACCATAGTGACTACATATTAAACCTACATGTATCTCCATTACTAAAACTAATGTACTACTTACAGACCCAAATCAAATTTGTAATGAATTGAATTCTTTCTTTATATTGCCTCAAAATAACTCTGATAACACTGTTACATTCTGTATATAAGGTGCACCCCAAGCTTGAGCTTTATTGTCAATGAAAAAAAGTGTGCCTTGTACTCGGGTGAATACAGTAATCAGTCCTGAAAATTGTTACTAATTTGTATTTACAGGTTTACACTGGTACTTTGATGTAACCAATTTATATTGCACTCGTACATTTGTAACTCGTAAAACTTGTACTGTTTGAACTAGGAATTGGGGCCAAGACACCGAGGTGCACCTTGTGATATAGTTGATCAGGCAATTGATTTAGGAACCTGGGTAGGACAGACAGTAGTTTTAACAGTTGTGTTGGTGTTTATTATTGATTGTTAGCTGTAGTTCATGTGTGTTTTAACAAGAAATAAATATTATACTGAACCAGACAGTTCATCATAATGCTAAATGGTAGTGGTATAAATCAGAATTCCACTGAGTGCAAAAGTCTTATAATACGAGTGACCAGATATTTATAGCCACAAACTTTAAAGTCAGAGTGAAATTAAATACATTGTTTGTTCATTTGATTTTAAGTAACTTTTACTGAAAAGTATGGGATATGGATTGCTAGGAAAATTACCAATCATTGTCTGATTGAGGGAAATTTTTAAAAGTTAAAAGCAATGGTAACAAAAAATTGGCAACATTTTATAGGACCCAACAACTACATGTATGAGCAAAGAGTTATTCACAGTTGATCCATGTTGTGCTTATTGTACTCTTCAATCATAAAACGACTATAAATAACACAATCGAACAACAAGTAATAGGTTAATGGCATTTTACTTATCTCATTTAACCTACATGTACATGGTAAATTGGTAAACGGTTTGAGGAAAAGCTGAAAAACAGGATTCATTACTTGTGGGCTGGCTCTTGTATAAGATTGTTACTGGGGTTTATAAAAAGGTCTCCTAGCCCAGGTGAACATATTGTGAATAAACAAGTAATTATTTCCCTTGACAACAACAAGTGTAGCTTTAAGCTGTCTCCAAACCCATTAAGAATAGCCCATTTGTTTTATATGGACTTGTCTTTCGTGTTTTCCACTGCACTGTCATAGAACTCTTCTAAGATAGATAATAAAACCACAAATTATTAAATAAAATAAATAAAGATACATGTAATTGTTTAGTTTTCTTTATTAGTTTGGCAGTCATTTTTCATAGATTAATTTTGGTCTGCTACTAATATGACGTCAAATTATTCAGTGGGAATTATATGTCTGCTTCCAGGAGCCTAAGACATCTTTAAATGATGTAACATTGTAATGTAAATGTAGTAATGTGTTATTTATACGGAATATACATGTATGTCATAATGACATTGGTTGATTGGATGAGAACAGTAACAAAGGTACATTCCTTTTTAATAGTCTATACATATACATTACAGGTAATTTTTCTCTCTTCATTTATTCAAAATATACATTACAGGTACAATATTTGTCATTTAATAAATTTAATAATTCACTTATAATTTTATAACAAAAAAAATTATCAAAATATGATGCTGCATTTTTATTTCTATACATTTTTTTGTTTGATTAGGGTTCAACGTCATACTCAAGGGTATTTCACTTAAATGATAACAGATTGTGCACTTCACTCTGTTCCTTGCCTAATCACAGTGGAAAACCAAGAGGAAACCTCGTAAAAATCACCCCTGAAATTGCTGGAGTCACATCATGTGACTCACTCATATACTTGACGGTCGACAGACAGACTTGATCCAGTGACAATGCATGTACATCAAAGTTTGATTAGTGAGTAGGTCAGAGCCTCTAATATAAATTGTGCTTGTTTTCTTCAGTAGTTACCGGAGAATACGCACAAATAAGTAACTTAATCAGGTCAAGGAACCATATGACTTAGCTGTTGCTTCCTTAACTTCCCTGCACAAGGGAATAGTTCACCAAGCAATCCTGTTCAGGTTGAAAATTCAAGATTTTTGGCATAAATAATGTTTGGATTAAGGTATAATACTGTTTATTTATGACCTGTTATAGTTTTCATTGAAGTATCATGTATGGTTAAAATTTTAGCTATAAACTCTTGATATAGGACATATTTAGGCACAGTTTACGAAATTGCGACTTGGAACAAAATACCCATTTCAGGTTATTACTTGAAGTCGGACTCTGTATTAGGATAATGTTCGATGGTGAATAATATACAGAGCCAAATTATGTGCTTAATCTCAGTGTCTTTCAGACGTCCAAGACACCAATTGAGACACTCGATTTCAGTCAAAGTTTATATGTGAAAGACAGGGGAACAATAAAATGAGACATTCTCTTCTTTGTTTCTGGCTAATACTATGTTTGTAGAGTAATGGGTTTTTTATTTTACAGAAAAACAAGGGAATCAAAAACTCATCAACTTTTACTGGTGTTACAATTCCTTGAATTATATAAATGGTTTATCCCAATGGTCGACTATGGATAGTTTTGGCTTATGCAATAGTCGCTGTCTATGGCATAATTTTTCTTTAATACACTTAAATGGAACATTAGGAGTACATAGACAACTGACACATTTTATTTAGAAAATGTTATCAATAAAGTATGATAGGCAAAGATGCCAGTAAAGTGATCTTGTTTTATCAAATTTTGCATAGAATCTGCTACCTTCAGAATCAAAAATATCGTCAACAGTGCCGGTATTTCATAATCCCGCTTTTGTTTCTCACACAGAGGGTTCATTTACTCCTAAGCAAATTTATCAGTAAAATAATGATGTTTAATCCAGAATTTAGGAAAGCACGAAACACAAATGTCAGGCTAGTGATCGAGAAGCGTAAAGCTTCTGCCATTTTGTTTTAGAACTTTTCAATTTCTGTAACTATCGCTGTTATTCGAAATAATTGTTATGTGAAGTCCATATGTGGACACCCTGCATGAGCATGAAGTCACAACGCTTTCACACTGTCTTTTTTCTGGTAGTTTATAAGCCATTCAACAACTGAGTGTCTTCACTGTGAACACACAGTTCCCACACGGTGAAAACACCACCATAAACACAGATCATGAGGTGAATCTTTGGTGTACTGTAGTTGGTTGTGTTTGTTAAATTGGACATTTACTTCGCACTCAAGGGTATTTCACTTATATGACTTAAATATAGTTAAAAACCTAGAGGAAACCTTATAAAAAACCACCCCTGCAATTGCCAGAGCCACAATGTGTGACTTACTCACAACCATAGATGGACTCGAACCTGTGAATGGTTAATGGAAGTAGGATTAGTAAGTGGACATGCTAATTGCTAAACCAAAGGTGCTTATTGACAAGGGTGCAATGCCTGTGGACAGAGTAACAAACATGGGAAGATGACTTGTCTGAATAAGATGATGACGATCCACAAAGTGGGATGAAGCTGTGGGTTACATTTATAATAGATACATGCTGGTAATGAACTTAAGGTAATCAACTATAAAGTTTGTAACATGTTTACATTCAAAAAGTTATACTTTTTGTTTATTTTAGCAGATCAAAACCTGTAAAATCCTCAACTACTAGGCTCTTATATACAAAACAAATGTAGGCACACTGTAGCGTCAATATATGATAAATACATGTACCAAGACTATTCCAAGTCAATGAGACATTATCAAAACAAAACATCCGTCACTTGCACTAGACTGTCAGTTTGACGAGTGTCAGCTGACTTTGCAGTTGTCTAAATTCATCATTTAAAAACAAGCTATAATTAAAGAAATCTGAAATTCTTATTGTCAGTGCGAAACAGTAAGGTGTCAGCCACAATATTACACAACATTTCGATACAGTCGGAATGTTGCAGGCGACCAAAATTTATTGAGTAGTTTGTCCCCAAAAGAGGAAAAACAGAAATATCTATCACTTACCTTACAAGAATTTCATCTTTTCGTCTCCAAATTATCAAAAAGACTGTTTCCTTGAGAAGATAATTTAGGATCAAGTCCACCAAAATATGGCTGGGGAAGTTAGCAGATCAAAATACATTCTTACTTATAAAATGCCCAACGAAGTCTCTTCCCACGCCATATTGATCGACTGCTTCTCTAATGCACATATACAATTTGTTAGTTTCGAACTTTTTCTGCTTGCTTCGTGTTTTCAAGAAAGAAGACGTCTGCGCCTATTAACAACTCTTGATGTAAATACTTGGGATAATTTTGTAAGTATGATTACCACTTGGAACTTATTTAGAAACAGAGAGCACTTACGACGGATACTAACATCCGGCTAGAGCATGCAGAGTTAGCTTCTATCAAAGCGAGCACCTGATAAAAGGCGTGCGCTGATTGGCTGTCATATCATTATTATAATACCAATATAAAATTGTACTTGTTTGGTTTTCTCCCGCTACAGAAGAAACGTTATGTATGTCACTGCTGTAAGATCGATGAAATGGTATAAACCGTTTAAATACGCTGACACTGACGTGTTCACTCGCTTTGAGTGTCAAATACTGGCCAAAATAAGGTAGATGGGATGTTTTTTCGCTCCAACCAATCAGCGCTGATGTAAGATATCAACAGTTGTTATTGATTCTCCTGGCAGTGTTTGAATTTATCTAACTAAGCTTGACCCGACAGCTGAATTCACTTAACTTGAAACGTGGTGTGTTCGTTAGTTAGAATTAAGATGTGATTAAAAGAAGAGTAAATAAATTGTTCGCGTCTGCCTAATGTTATTATTTGTTATCCACAAACGTATAAATGGGAGTCCATCATAACCTCAATTTAAATCATGAAAGTGAACATGTAGGCCCCATACTTCCATATAATTAAATGTTTACAGAAATTGCGTATCTTAGCCACAGGGGATCGCGGTACCATGGCGAGCGTATAAAACAGTTAATTTGTATGGATAAATATCGTCTTCTTGAACAGAATTAATATTTATTTTACAACGTTTTAAAATAAAGGCCTCTGTTTTGTGTTTCATTACTTTGAGCCGAAAATATACTTATTGATGTAAAATTTAAAAGTCTTGAATTTTTTCCACTTTGGTGTGCCATACGCCACATCAACGCAAGAACACGAAATGCTGCTTGTGATCATATCAGCAGATAGACCTATGTCCATATTTTTTATTGCAAATAAAGAAATATAACCCATAACTCTAATTATCTTAAGTGGACATATTAATTGGTTAATTTTTTTATTTCTTTGAAATACCAGTTCGTAGGTTGATCTATATTCAATGCTGAATATCTTGTTTGTTACATATTTTCTATACCATGTACCTGGTTATCACGTTCTCTCGAACTGTCTGTAGGTTACTTATAGCAACTCGAGTTTAATATCTATTTAGAAACTATATAGACTCAGTGAGTTTATCTAGAGCATTTTCGACATTCCTTTTCTTGTGTGATTAATTTATAGTAATATATATGATTCAAGTCAAGGCTTTAAGCGTTAAGTTTAAGGATAGTTAATTTTCCCAGCTGAGTCACACTGTCCGAACGGAGCGGGGAGGGTTGGGAGGGACTCGCTTTCTGTTGCCTCGGAGCTCTACGAGTTGGGAGACAACCTGAAGCCGATCTGCTTTTTTGTCTTTTTATTATGTCCTGTAATTGTCCTGTCTTTTCTCTGTTTGTTGTCAGTGGCGTCGAGGGTGGTTTCCTTCATCAATTGAGGTGGTACGCTGTTCTGTGAATAAAATAAACTCAAGTGCAGCGTTAAAACCGCATAAAACAAACCAAACAGAGCAAAACGCTTTACATTTGATGGTCCTACCAAAGTTGGGACCATTTAAGGGAATTGTTTGTGGAAGTAGATTGGGAGGAAGGATGTAGACTAAATGATATTGAGTCCTTTTGCCTTCTGTTTCTGGTAAAATTTTTGATGCGGTTAAATCAGCAATACATAATAACGAAGTTACAATAGACCCGAACGTTCTCATAAGTTTAAGTCTGACGAATACAGGGCAGGGCATACACAGATCAGCGCAGCCGTGTAACTAATTTAATAAGAAACGCTGAGCGTAAATATGACGACAAAAGAACTAATCATAGAAGCGGGCGTGACTGAGAAGTGTGGTGGAAAACTTGTAAAAAAAAACTTTCTTCAAAGCTCCAATTCAAACTTCTTTCAGCTATACCACATCTTCTAAACGACAATAACGAATATTTCTTCCGTGTTCAAGGAAGGCCAATATTCTTAACAATTTCTTTACAGCTATATGTTGAACAGCTGATCCATCTCCTGTCTACTTATCATCTTTCGGCGATTATGTGGGCCCAAACTGAATCATATATCGATATCACTGGTGCAGATGCTTAACAAGAGCTAGGGACCATTGATACCATTAAGGTAGTTGGTCCAGAAAGTCCGAATATATCATACGAAGCCCGTTTAATCCTTTCTCCTGTGTAAGTTCCTCGATTTCATTTTTCTTTAGCCACTACCACTTATCCTTCTGATTCGAAAGTTGGCCACATTACCTCTGTTTTCAAGTCTGGAAATTCTTTTTTAGTTTGTTATTATCGCCCAATATTTTTGCTAAGCTTCTTGAGTAAAACATTTGAGCGTTTGGTTTCTAAACAGACTTTCGCTTTCATTCACAAATATATATCCCCCACTCAATATGCGTCTCTACCTGTAAAATCAAGTATTCTTCAATTGCTAGATATTTACTTTGAATCGTCTAAAGCCCTTGATGAAGAAAAAGGTTTATTTCCTTTTCTTCCATATATCTATTGCATTCGATAGGGTATGGCATCAAGCTTTATTATTCAAATTTCAGTTGCTAGGTGTATTACGCAAATTATTAGTTTAAAACTTATAAATTATTCAACTGGTTTACTAGTTGTATAGGCTAACTAGTAGGAAACACCGAGTAAAGTTTTGATAGGAGCATGCTCAGAAACTCAATTACTGCAAGAGTCCCCCAAGGCAGTGTTTTTGGACCTCTTTTGTTCATTATTTATGGTAATGACTTACCTTCGAACAGAATAAATAATATCAGCCTTTTTGCACATGACACATGTCTTTACAATGTGTCAGAGATTCTTCGAGTCCTGAAATTTTAAACTCAGTTAATAATCGTTTACTTGAACTTTCGTCTTGGGCAGCACATTGGCGTCTCATTTTATCCTGCCAAAACTGCTTCTCTTTTGTGCGCTGCTTTTCGTCAAATATGAATATTCACTTTATGGGGAACAGCATCGACCCCAGTGAATGTTATAAACATCTACGCCTTACTTTTATAGCATTGGTAACTGGAAACCCCACATTAACGATATTAATGTCTCGAGATTATGTATAAGAGTTTTATCAGGCCTTCTCTTGAATACGCTGAGGGTGTGTGTGGGGCATAGTGTCGCAGCATGTGTACTTTATGATGAGTCGGGCTTCTGCACTCATTCTCAACGCCGAAAAATACATCGTCTATTGACTTTACTATCAACAACGAGAGTAATGTTTCATAACGCGATAAATTATCTACTAAGATAATTTAAGAAATCCCCACCCCAAGAGATTAAACAACAGATTTACTCTTTTTTTGTCGAACAATATCATTTAGTCAATCTTTTCTTCCGGCCACAATACGTGATAACCAGACCATATTAAAAACTTATCCGACCCTACTGAATTAAAAAATAGTCTATTTCCCACCGGAATAGTTTTCTTATGGCGTCTTCGAAATGGTTGCAGTTCAGTTAATGATGATTTATATAATAATTTTTTGGTCGATCCCATGCACTGGGTGTATATGTGACTTCGTTTTCGAAAACGCTGATCATTTTTCCTAAAATTCCCAAAGTATTCTCCGTCTAGACTAAAAGTATTTGAAGAAATACGAATGTGCGACTATACTGAAGATGTAGGCCTAACTGCATCACTATTACTTTATGGATCCAGCGAAATTTCTGTTACCAAAATTAACTACATTGTCATTGTAAAAGGCCAATTTATTCAGTCATCCAAACGATTCATTTAAGATGGTTATCGACCAAACAACCAAAATGTTATTAAGTATTGGCCGAAATCACGATGGAATGGGATGGGGTGGGGAGGGGAGGAGAGGAAAGGGGAGGAGAGAGGGACGGACCCAGCGGGCACAACACATAGAAACCACGTGGTTTACTAGTGGTACATTGGGGAACTGGTGGACCCACCAGAAAACCACATGAATACCACGTGGTTAATACGTTGTGGCTGGATCCACCGGAAAACCTTGTGAATACCACGTGGTAAATATCTTGTGGTTGAATCCACCAGAAGACCATGTGAATACTACGTGACTAATTTTTCGTGAATGGAACCAACGAAAATAGGGAATTGTTGTAATTTCCACTCTATGACTCCAGCAGTGTTTGAGAACACCTGTTGTATTAAGTCTCTCATACATAATAGTATAAATCTGTACCATATATATGTTTTGAATAAATGAAGAGAGAAAAAATTGCTTGCCTCCACCGGGCATACCATATATATGTATATATTTGCGGAAAGCCTGAATACTCAGGATTAAATATACGTGAATGTGGTGAACATCCAATTATTATTTCTAAAAATAAAATGAGTGAATGTCAACAGAACATAATAGACTGCAGTTGTCATGGTTTATTTCTCGAAGTGCAATTACGAAAAGACTCAATAAATTAGTTGACCCAGTAGAATAATCCTTGAACTAGTTAATGGTGTCTCATTTTTTCAAAGTTTTGATTAGAACCATCCCAGTGGATGTTTTTATCTATCCCAACTTGGAAAGTCTTATAAAAATGTATAATACAACTTTCAGAAAACATTAAAAAACTCAACGAAGAAATTATAAAAAAAATGAGGCATCGTTTACTAGATCGCATTGTGCTCTTTACAATGGTATAAATTTGAAGTTTCTAACATGAATAGTTTTCTAGAAATATGCCTTGGAAAATGTAGAGTCTGCTTAAAACTGAAGTG
>JAQQZZ010095782.1:0-17083 GCA_030265115.1 Mopalia vespertina | reverse complement strand
CCCCCCCCCCCCCCCCCCCCCCCCCCCCCCCCCCCCCCCCCCCCGACTAGTAGTCAAGGTTATAGGAACCGAAACGATATGGCATGGAAAGTTCACCATACCAGACTTGCCAAATTAACTCTAGAGCGACTATATGAGAGCGGACCCCAGAGAAATATGAGATGTAAAGTTAAACTTGGGCTGATATCAGGCCCAGGTAAATCCTTAGGAATTATCTGATAAATATCGAACGTTGTCATTCTACCAGTCAATATAGCCAAACCACTGCGCGTCATAATAAAACAATATACTGACAAATATACAACATAACCGCAATACATAAATTCATTAAATTTTCTTAGGCTCCTGCTCGCAACACTGAGCCATTATTTTATATAATCAGGACACTTAAAATGTTCGACAAATGCTGGAAATAATAGATTCGTTACAGAATGTTACAAGATAATAAACGATTTTTTGTACACTGTATACTTACCGACATGGTCAAACGCTGTTGTTAACTACTTGATGCCAACACAGATTTGTTCACATTAACATTTCCCAGTTACGAATGCCAAAAGCCGCATTCGAAATCAAAGTGCAGAAAAGTTTGGACTGTACATCAATTCACTTGGTAACACGGACGCAACTCAAAGATTAACACAGTTCAATTATTTCTAGTTTTGCTTATCTGTAATGTACTCAGCGGATGACCTGGGAAAGTAACAGTATTGAGTGTTAATATGTTACAATTCTGAATTCCACAGCATTTATATAAGCTGGTGATCTATAGGAATCTTCTTGTTCCAAGTGTAGGCTCGCGAGGACACACAACATTCACCAGCCTATTGATACTGCTTCATGTAGCGAAATATCGGTGTACAGATTTCCCTGATTCAATTAAAACTCCACGAACCCAATCAGCCGATGAACAGAGGACAAACAATAAGCCAGAGAAAGCCAATTACGGAGATTCAAGGTTTCCCAGGAGAATTTGATTGACATGACTCTATTATACAACTGTATGGAGGTGAACACCTTTGGTAGTTGTAGAGGAAAGCCACGGACACACGGCTATCGGCTCACTGATATATTCCCGACATGAACCCAGTGGATTGACGTGTTCCGCTAACAATTACGGCCTCGTTGGATCAAGCGGTGGAAATATTGGGAGCCAATTTGAGGGTAAATGCTCTACATAACGCCTTGTTTCCGAATGGATTTCGACATTTTCACTGGCTGGTACTACATCGTAAACCAATATTAACAAATTGAAAGAAATATAGATTATTCATATCTTGGCGGGTTATACCCATATAGCTTTATGGCCGCAATACCAAGAAGCAGAAACCAGCTCGAGTCCCAGCGGAATAGTTTCTATTGAATCTTTATATTATTATAATACCTTTAGAGATTACTATAATTACATGTCACGATGAAGACATCGGCATAATACATAAACATCCTAGTATTGTCCCCTTTCCTATCCTCTCTTAATACATAGGAAACCAATTTGCCAGATCCACAGAAATGTATTATAAGTTCAGCAATCCCGTTGAATTTCATACCTGTGTTCACAAAGTATACATTTAGGTAATTTAGTTTCTCTTTTGATCACAGTTCATCCAATTTGTTGTACATTCAGACGAACTTCATCTAGAATACAAGTAAAAGTATTGAACAATAAATCAAAATCCGAAGACAACGACATGTGAACGGCACATCTGAACGAGCTACTGAATATAGGTGACGAGTGTAAAACTCAAAGATTTCTTTTTAATCCATATTTAAACCTGAAGCCGCGTTTATTGAACAAAATAAACTTTAATTGTTCAGTAAATAAAAAAAATATTTTTGTATAGGATTTGATATCTCCAAAGATTGAGAAACAACTCCGTGATCGGTCAACCAACCGACACAGTTCCTAACTTTGTCACGAAATAATCCAAATCAATAACATCCTTTTGACAGAGTTAAAGTAGCATGTAGTCACCTATTATTCTTTTCAATACAGTGATTTATTCCGGATAAAGGAGTGAATTAAGTTTATTTTACATCAAACTTGTGTTACGTTTAATTATGTAAAATCAATTTGCGCGAGGCCCCATATATTGATTCCTATCGTACAGTGTAAATTGTATTTCAAATAAATTACATGGACAGATGTCTTGGTGTTGATATTCCTTACTCACCCACACTAACAGGTTAACACCTATGATTGCATAACCTCATCCAAAATGTCTTATATATAAGTATATAGTGTCGGACATACATATTTCTAAATTATTAATGATATATGTGAACTGTTTTGATTGGTCGAAAACGCGTCACATTTCATTAAAGTAATCATGACGTGGCATAATTTCTGTCGATGCCGTATAACAATAATTGTTTTTTCCTCGTCGCTCACGTGAAAGCGTTCTCCATTACAGCAAATGCGTACCCCATCACGTGAAATTCTCTCACAAAACAAGGCCCTGTCCGTTTCTTGAGGATTGCCATGTTAGTCTGTCTGGCTAATGTTTACCACTGATAGAAATTGTCCCATACACTGGAACGAATACATTCGGTAGAACACAACGAGCACTGCATGTTTGACACTGGAACATCATGACTTCGGTGAGCCGCGAATGTCTCGAGGTGACAAATCAAGATGTTTCATTCTCAAATACGCAGTATTTCTATAATAGTGTATTGGTTTATTCCAGTTGAGAGATCACACGCAGTATTTGTATAATAGTGTATTGGTTTATTCTAGTTGAGAGATCACAGGGAGACTGTAGGTCTACGATTGTACATACAATTCAATTCATTATTTTTTGTGTCTTTTAGAAAGAGGCAGAAAGTTTGCCTGTTGAAACACGTCCGGGAATCGAACCTACGACCCACAGAGTTTAATAGACATCGAATCGCCGGCAGTAAATGCCTGCCACCTAGACCACCCAGCCACCCGGCCTTCTACAAAAATAGGATATTGCTTAAACTACAGTCAAATCCATCCACGCGCCATGTCTTGCTACTTTAATCACTACAAAGCTCCACAAATATTGACCAATCCAATGTCTTTCTTGTCACATTTGTCATATTTAAGTATGTTTAATAGTAACCGTTCAAGGGATATAGGGGTTATTGCAGCCCGGAGCATCTTAAAGCTACTTAGCACATCACTTTAAGTAGGCTAGCTATATGAATACGGACCCTGGAGTCTAGGTAGCGGACATTCACTAACACTCTGAAAAGATCATAAGATATCGACCAAACTGAAGCTAGGAATGAATACTTGTGTCATTTAGTAAGTGAATATTAACGGTATTACAGTTAATTTGGGAAAACTCTTTGTTAGTTTGCTCAGATTCCCCTAAAATAAATCACTGTTAATATTCACATTGTTTAGGCTGCTAAGCTCTCGTCGAACAACACATTTGTCAAGGTGACAAATCATGATGTTCCTTTCTCGAACATGTATAATAAGTTTCCTTCTCAAATATTCATTATTTGTATATTGTTGCCTTCTCAAACATGCAGTATGCAGACGATATCTTTGAATTGATCGAACTCGAGGCAGAGAATGGAACAACCTTCGGTGATTGGTTAAAGTCAACAATATTTATCAGAAAATAGGACACACGAATTAAGTCATAAACATATTATAGATATGACACGTATCTGTTCTTACACAATCTGTCTGTAATTTGTTCTAACCTGTCCATTCGTTCTTCATTAAGATTATCACACACGGCTTCAGTTTATTTCAAGGGTCGGTTTAAGGAAAATTCAGAATCATTCGCAGGCTACATTTAAACCCAAGAAATGTGTATGACCTATAGGCAGTTTTTACTGGAAATACTGTCTATATGTATGCATTACACGATGAATCCAGGACGAAGGAGACATCGATACGTTATTCGGAAGTTAGTGGATGGCTGGTGATTAAAGGCTGTGGAGTTTGATCCCTGTGCCTGGGGGGAGGAAAAGCTTTATTCTAAACGGTGTTGAACTTAAATTTACATTTATTGCAAACAAATATCTGAGTCGACTATTCATTACTGTTATAGTCCAATAAGTAGACTTCTTACCGGCAATTGAACTGCAGTTTTGTTGCCGTTGGAACCTTTTTAATACCTTTTCGCCATTGCCTTCGGAAAATGAAACAGAACATAGGGTGAATGCCAAATGCCATTTATAAAATAAGTTTATTATGTTGTAATAGAATCGCATATGAACTATTTTCCATAAACCTTGAGCCGTTAATAAGGAGATTATGAAGAAGATTAAGACATTTAACTGGCCCTCTCGTTTCCGATATGGTCTCCGGAGACGGATTAGATCGCACAACCCCGGTGTGGGGTTATATTTCATGGATGTGACATCCGGCTATTTACCATAATGTTCACAGAATGAAAGAAATAATGAGACAGTATAAAATCGCATAAACTTTAAGGCGCTCATTTTCAGTATACCATGAGGAGAATAATTATACATATATAAATGATATAGTTGTGCTGTAACCTGAGAAAAAATAACCCGAAAACATTTCGGTCAAGCCATTCGATTGAAGCGGATCGACTGAAGGGATAGGATCCCTCAGTATCACTTCCTGAATCACGAAGTCAAATATCAGCAAATTTCGGGAACATTGGCATTTTTATCCACTGCCATCAACGTTAATCTTATGCACGTATGTAGAAGTCACGTCTGGGCTACACTCTATATCACAAAAATGCACGGTGTACACGTAGCTATTACAGAAACTCAGATACCATCTTCTAGTGGACAAAATGTCCATTTACAGTTTTATTACAGGAATTCGCCAGTTCCGATTTTAAAATAAACTGTCCGGAAGAAGGTCAATGACTGCCGCGAATATAACGAATTGCAGGGATTAACTCCGTCCGGTTCTATCCGAACAAAGCCAATGCTAGTGGGGAGAGTTTATGCAAGATATCTCCTTGTCGCCGAGATAATCTCTTTACGATATTCTGTGTACAAAAATAGGATTTATCTTGTTAAACGACCGACACATTGTTCTATGATAAGACGAACCACTATTCTGCTAACATTCCATAATTCAATTAAAACCAATCAGAAATGGACTTAACTGCAGATCTTATACAGACGTTAGACTTCAGTGTTTCCAATACGGAATTTGTTTATATACGTTTACCTTTATATCTTCAAATACAAATTACAATGATAAGTTGGAGAAACCAGAATGAAATCCCCTATGTGTGTGCAATATATATGTTTCCCCGAATGTCTATATATGTCTTTATATTTTACCCATAAAATCTCGAAGTTAAGTTTGTATACTAATCTGTGACGTTACTATTAATATACTGTTATTCATATGACTGGTTAATGAAACAATGCATGATCCAACTGTTAATAAACAGAAATTAAGGTGTCTCGTCTAGAATATTGTTTGCCAATAGCCAACTCGTCAGGACTTGAAGCTAGGATATGACGCCAATAGGGGCCAATGTTCCAATAGCTCTTTTATTAAAGGTTTTGGTAGTACGAAGATGAGAGGGTGAGGATATGGAAGTGCGAAAGCGAGGATGCGAACGTACGACGGCGAGGACGCGAAAGTGCGACGGCGAGGACGCGAAAGGGAAAATTATTCACATTTTTTTTCAATCTAATTCCGCTGAACACAGCTTTCCTATTAATGTCGGTTGTTGACAGAGTAAAACAATGGTGTCAAATGTATATAGTATACCACACCCAATACTAATGTAAGATATGTAAGACCTTTACTGTGTAACCCCTTACTGTATTGGATAGTATACGGAACGATACCTTATGATATATTTTTATTGTAGGGAAAGAAAATTGATTCGTTAGGTTAGATAGCTTCGACAAGACTATATATTCGTTTTCTGACTGCTGATTAAAACCACACTACCGGTAAACACTCTTAATACATGTATCATTAGTGTAATGAGTTAAGAATACAATAATCCTTATGGAGTTACCTGGGGTCGGTTGTCCAAAGCACAGATAACTTTACAGCCTATTAGCTCACTTTCTCTCACAAATAACTTGATGCGACGCCATAATAATAATTAATTATTACGCAACGCAAAGTCGATTTGCCTCATTTTAAATAGGGCCTACTCAACAATATAGATAAAACCTGAACATGAAAGTGTACTTACAGACATTGTTGTAGGATGAAAAATGTTCCAAATCAGCTTTTAATAAAGTGTTCCGTATCTGGTTATTTGGACGATTCGACAAAACAGCACAATGATCCACTTTTTTGTAATTCAGTTCTTCAAATGTTAACACCCATCTGCTGTAGAAATTAAAGAGGGTTTAACTCGAGGATACGTATGGAGGATAAAGAGGAGCTGGTACAGGTGTTGTACAGAGTACAAATATATACCCTGCACAAAATCCAGCTGACAACTTAAGTGAGTTTCCAATCATCAAGCAGACATCAACAATATTGAGATCAGACCGAGGTGATTGGGCTGTGTTCCAATTAAAACGTAACAACCTCCGTCCAATAAGAGTTATGCAGCTCTTACACAGCAAAGCCAGATAATAAACTAATTACGGGAATGCAACCTTCCACAACGTTGTTCTGTTTGATATCAGCGTTCTATAGTTGTACTCTATCGGGAACGTGCTGGATGCATTGTAGTTGTAATCGAGAAGACTGATATTCGCCTCTGTTATATATTCATATGCTCAGCGGACTACGGGTATTACTCAAATTTAAGTACACCATTTAACCAGTACTGTTAACGAAGCAAGGTGATAACTTTGCTCGTATCAGGACAAATCCAGAACGGAATTGATTCCACGCCAGTGCATAAACAGTTCCATTCCTTAGACAGACGATGAATAATTTTCTGTATAGTAACACAATCGGTGTCCGACATGTGTACCGACGGACAAAAAACCCGAACAATTAACTGCATCGAAGACAACTACTGCCACGACGATTGCCGTGATGAATAAGTAATCCTTTACAGAAAACACAAATCTTAGCTTTAATAAGACAGCCGGGTTTTGAACCAGCGACTCCACTCTGCTCAATCTTCGTCGCTCAATCTGGACCACTTCGTTGCTGTGAAATTGAGGTCGCTAGTAACAACTTGGATAAATTGACAAATAAATTTTCGGTATGTGTGTGTTCTTGCGTGTGATTAGTCAAGGAACCATTCCTTTGGAACACCCCTCGATAAAATTCAAATCGGAATGCAAGAGACGGGAATGACAGAGAGCGTAAAAAATAAATTCTGTGTATGCCATTCTTGGAAATAATTTACCGTTCGTCATCCCCCCCACCTCCTTCACAAACAAACGAAAGACAAACAAAACAACAACATCACAGAGAGATGGGCGCAGCCTACCCTGATGAAAACCCCTTCCTGAAAGCAGCCTGGATTGTCCTGTATGTTTTAACATTCTTTATACGATCAATTCAAAGAATCGTGTAACATATTGAATCTAAATAAGGATCCTTGTCCAATCACAAATCTATTGGTAATCGATACTGTAGGTCTTTGAGTTTGAAATGTTATTGACTTATTGGAGAGATATAGAGTATTCTGTCCTGGAGTTTTCGGGTTGCAACTTGCACAAAGGGATCACAGCTCCCCCTAAAACCCCGACATTTTAGGGGCACAGAATAAAGTTGAAAATAATAACAAGGAAAACTTTAATTTGTCTGTTGAGAAAGGGGTAAAGTCTACTGCTCTTCTCGGTGGCACACAATATTTTTTTGACTGGGCAACAAGTTTTGTGAAAAGGGACACAAAGACCGGGTTGACTTAGTAAAAGTCTATAGGGAGTTTTGCCCTAACGTCGTCGCCTTCTTATCCCATTTGTTTATCTATTTTATTAAGTTTTTCAAATATGTTTCTGTTGATAATGTTGGTGTTGAAAAAACCGTTGTACAAGTCCTCGTAAAAACTGGGACAGGTTTCAGTTGTCAAAATGTTTTTTTTTTATTAACGCTCACCAAAGATGTTTTCCATAAGGTGGGCGTCTTGTCCTACTTTACCCGATGTTAGAACAATACGATATATCGGTACTTCATATAAACTCGTCATATCATGCTCCGTTATCATAAAACTACATGGTTTAATTAATATATAAATGTTTGTAATGTGTTGATATATTATCTTTATAAATTGTGGGTAAATGAAACCAGTGACTACATGTGAGTGAATCAAGCCTTCAAAAGACGATCCTTTAATAAAATCCTTCTTTACACTGGTCTAAATATCTGAAATTGTTAAACATTTAATATGTTCGCAAATTACTAACAACTGGTGGTAAAATCAATATTGTTGTAAGCACTGACAAAATGGACAATCAAACTCATATTCAGAGTGATCGACAAATCTCAACATCTCATACGTAATTTTAGGGCTGGCAATTAATCTGTACTCTGCTTAATGCCCGTTACTACTATTTCTAAAATAATACTTTACAAGCTTACCAGAGAATCATCATGAAACTACATGTATTTCAAGCAGTACAAAACTATAAGGAAAGACTTAATTTTAAGAAAAGCCTGAGGTCTGCCACATTAACGAAACAAGGAGCTAAAGATGTAACCGTTATGAAAATATGGGGATATTTGGGTTTCCATTCTGTTTCCGATTTGTTACAACTGTGGGATAACGCATTATATACAACCGACTACTGGGGTCAAAAGCACCCCTGTCGTTGTCATTCGACAACGTCGACGCATTTTATAACCATTTGTAAAGAGCTGTGCGTTGTTCGTACTTTCAACTCGGACTCGCACAATATATATTTTGAATAAATGAAGAGAGAAAAATTTGCTTGCCTCCACCGGAATATAGATAGGTCTAACTGCAACCCTTTAAATTGAGCTAGCTCCGACAGGTTGTAACAACCTGGCTCAGAACAATCGAATGTTCTGGTGGAGTTCTGTACATCCTTAAGAATACAATAATGGCAATATAAAAATATCAACAGATTCAAAGCAATAAATAGATAGAAGATTAAATCCTCAAAGGACTTGTCTTCGTCCTATTCTCGATTGTATGGTCTATGTATTCGAATGTTAGCCTTTATCCCTCGAAATTAGTCAGCTGACAGCTCTGCGCCTATTCATTGGCTAGCGATCTGCCTACCGTCGGCTTACAATGATCTTCCCGAGGCAAGGTGGAAAAGAAGATCGTCGCATTGAGCTTCTCTTTCTTTCCTACCTTAATTTAAAAACGGAAAGGCCTGAGTTAACTGGAGTTTATAACAGTTACTTTCGGGTGACATCTCTTTACCCCACCCAATCAGATTGGATCTTTCATTTGAAAAGTAGTCTATAGGCCTACATGTAGATACACCCACGGGTTTAGTAACATTAACAAGTCCTGGCATCACAGATACGTTAATTGACAGTGGCTTGATTGTTGTGGACAAACGTCATTTGCAATCCATTTAATGATTGGCTGCTTATTTTAACAATAGTCCAATTAAATTTTTGCCACGTTTTCCTCGCAAATTGAAGCAAAGGTGAAAATGTGAAAGTCTCATCTTGCGCATTTTGACCCTTGCATTGGGAAGATGACGCACAACACGTCACAACACTCTTCTCTCACTTCCTGCACAGCATACAACCCTCTAGGTCATCTGATGTCACAGTAATATCCCAATCTGGGTAAGGGCAGCACTGGAGGAAAATTAGCTTTCAACCAGTATGGAAACAATTCACGTCTTGGTTGTGCTAATGTCAAGTATTGCTGGAATACACCGCCCTCATATAAGTGAAATACCCTTAAGCACGGCGTAAAACACCAATCAATCAATCAATGAATCACAAAAATATCGCGTTGGAAATAGAGGTCACGATCTTTCCCAGGATGTTCCCAGATTGCTTTATCTTCCTATGGCTTTAAAGAGGTAAACATATCGAGTACAAACTACGACAATACAAATCGTAAGGTAAAACATAAGGCTAGTCACTGTTTAAAGAGATGAACGTCTACAATGTCTTGTAAAGACACACACTTGTACGTATCCCTGTTTGATTGCTATACAGCACTCAGAGAAAATAAACGTGTGATTGACGAATCAGCCCATAATGCAGTGAAATATGAGACATGGGATGGTATTACATGTCAGATGGTAGTTTAATAAAACCATGGATTCTAGGGCAGACTCAGCCTGTTGAAGCCTCTTGTCAACATTCCCGTCAGTCGATTACTTCAAACCCGTCGATAAGTAATATCTCTAACAGGGCATGTTAGGTATAACCCTCAATTATTACAGACAATTTTTTGTTAAATTACCATATAACAATTGTTATAGTTTGACTTTTACCAGCAGCTTTAAAACAGACGCCAATCTAACACAGGCATATTACTGCTGAATGTGCATATATAAGTGGCAAAACATAATGCATACTCAAATATCAGACAGATAGCATGTCAGACAGTGTTTGTATAAATACGGCTTTTTTTAGCACTGATTGACCAAAATATATTTCACCTATATAAAAAAAAACTTCTAGCCGCTGACTTACGTCACTGGTTGTCTCGAGGATTGGCAGAACAGGTTTACTGCAAACAGAGTAAATTAGGTCAGATCATTTGGGGACTTCCAGACTTTAGTTGTTTATGTCGTATCTAAGGCCGCGGCCGTTTAATTAGCTGTCCGAAAAACAAAGTTTTCAGTAACCAGATTTAGACTAAAAACAACAAATAGAAGATTTTAATTTGATGTTTAAAAGTAAACAGTTAACCCTGTTCTGCAAATCCTCCAGAAACGGGTATGCTTAATCAAATAATATAAAGAAAAGATTTCTGTACATCCCAAGAGAGTACCAGAATTGAATCCATGTCACATGCATAGACTTATTACGCGTAGCCGACGAAGCGCACTGAGAATCTGCCGTTTAAAGCATATTTTACTCACCTGTCCCAGATTTTAATGGGTTTAAAATTATATTCTATTGTCGTAACATCCAATTAAAACTGTTATATCCAAAATAGGAAATCTACGTGCAGTATTTCAGTTACCGTTCGAGTCTAGGTCTTAACTTGAATGGAATCTAGTCATGTGTGGCTGTTTGGTGCATCGTGACGTAACTTTGTGGGCGTTTCAATCAGTTGTCATAGTTACGATATCCCACGACAATAGCATTAGCCGATTAATGTGCAAACTTTAAAGCAATTTAAACACAATCGTTCCATACAGACATTTTAAATAACGTACTAAAAAAGAATGAATTACAGTTTATTGTTTATGGAGATGAATTACAGGATATTTGTCAAACATTGAGACGTTGAAAGACACTAAAACTATCAAAGGAATGGAAGCTCTATAGAGACTGGTCTGCACTGACAAACTTATAGTTCTAAATAACGTCTTACCTTCCCCATGTTCTTGTTCCTGCTTAAGTGTAATTTATCAACGTAATAATCATTAGTTCACAGTTGTAAAAGGAAGGTCAACCCTGTCTTAAAATAAATCCTACTTGATAGGGCCTAAGTTCTCCCAGCCTCACAATCCTCTCCACAAGTGCTTGGTAAAACCATGGAGGTATAGCTGCTATACCTCCATGGTAAAACAAGGCTTCGGAAACCAACATTTGCGATACCTCTTAATTAATATTTCGATTATTTGTTTAGACCGCAAAAACTGCGAAAATCAGTATATTTTAATATATTTGGTTTATTTTTGAATTGGGGCCCGGAATGGATTCAATTATACTTGTTTTTCCGCCTAACTGACATTGAATATCAGTAGAGAATAAGTTAATGTTCGTTCTCATAATATATTCACATTCCGTATATGTAAAATATTTATATGTTTTTGTGGACCTTTTAAACAACCCCAAAAATCGTGAAGGAGGGAGACTCTCATGAGCTATCTATCACCATAGTAATGCACATGCGCATTGACAACTGTCAAGCTCACCAGTTTTTCCGGACACATTACGGAAACGGACTGAAAATGAGAATGAGAACAGTACCGAGAACGGTATCAGAACAATACCGAGTACGGTGATTTTAGATGGATTGGGCCTGGATAAGGCTGAGCTTCATATCCCTGTATATTGTATTCCCAGGTATGACAAGTATAATACCTGAGCCTTTATTCAGTAGGCCCCTACCGGTACAGCTAAACATTAATATAGGCAAAGTGACTTTTGTCTGTAAAATCTAAATGCAATGTGGTAGTATTATTGGTTATAATGATTGGGTAAGCTCGATATGACATTTAGATTTACTGATCGTTTTTACAGCGTGGGTAGGATTTGTATATTTTATAATTGATATAGGCCAAAGCACCATCCATTGATTGATTGCTAGCTTTATTGCACAAATTATACGCCTTCGCGGATTTTGCAATAATACACTGATCGAGCTGAATATTCTTTTTTTTCATAGAAATAAAACCACTTCTCTTGCTTGTCATTAAAAGTACATATTTTCTACAGTTTTGTCATAATAATTCAATCTGAAGGACTAAACCAACCTTGTTTTGTAAATAGAAAGACAATAATGGTAGCTTGAGGTTATATACACGATATCGCCTTGGCGCCTTCGTTATCTCAGCTACAGCTATTCTGGACATGATTTTTCGATTTATCCCGTGTACAGATAACATCTGCGTACAAATATATTATATAGGCTACTCTTCTGATCCATTTCCGTAATTCTATTAAACAGAATATATTTTATAGCCTACTTTTCTTCTGCAATTCCCTAATTCTATTGAACCTCTCTCACCTCTGTGCTGTCTTCAGACATTCACTCGCCATGAAGTTAATCTGTTGAAAACCAATAAGGAAATTGGCTTTAGTTGGAACCAGGTTCACTCTATTACACTCTCCTATAGTTTACTTAAATCGATTAGGCCTACTTCGCTCCCTTTACTATATATAATGATAGTTTCCTTGGTACAATGATAGTATTAAGTGTATGCTAAAAAAATATATATAATGGTTATTGGAATTCTCAAACAACCGATGGTAAACAGCAGATGAAAATTTTAACTGAATAAATTCAGTCAACATTTTATTTATCAAGAGACACGGATACTTTTGATTTGCTTGTTTGTTTGTTTGAATGCATGGGTTTAACGCAAAGACCATTTAAAAAAGTGGCAACTTGGCAGCTGTCAAATAGCAGGGTACTGTTAACTGCGTCCAATGAGTACATATACGTCTAGTATAGATCTCTACATCACATCCTAGTATTGTGCCATTAGGAGTGATTCGTTATGAAAAAAGTATAAATATATTTTAAAAATGCAAATAGGACACGATGCGACATATATTTTGAACTGTACCTCATATAGCCTACGCCATTGTAAGGCCTTCCTCTGTTGATTGGCAGTGATATCTCACAAACGACTATACTACATGTATCCACAGTTTCGTTATCACATGCGATACCTGACTTTAAAACCCTTCAATATGTGCCCGGTAGCAGACCGTACCACACCTCATGATGCTATCGATATCAGGACGTAAAGCATCCCATGCGATATCGGACTGCAAAACTCCGTAACATATTACACATGCCAGACCGTAACACACCTAACGATGCTACCGACATCAGACCGCAAAGCATTCCATGCGATATCTGACCAAAAAAACACTCCAGATGTAACCAGATTAAGCAGACCTCGTGATGCCACCGAGAGCAGACGATATAACAGACGATTTCAGACTGATACCAGATTCTAAAACATCTTATTATGTTGCCGATACTAGAGTGGGACCCTCCTCATGAAGTTACTTATGCCAGATCGTGAAACAGTTCTTGGTGTTACAGATATCGGTCTGTAAAATACATCATGATGTTACCAATACAAGACCACAAAACACACCATGATGTTACCGGTATCAGACCACAAATCACATCATGATGTTACCGATACCAGACCACAAAACACATCATGATGTTACCGGTACCAGACCGTAAATCACTTCATGATGTTACCGATACCAGACCACACAACACACCATGATGTTACCGATACCAGACCACAAAACACATCACGATGTTACCGGTATCAGACCGTAAATCACTTCGTGATGTTACCGATACAAGACCACAAAACACACCATGATGTTACCGGTATCAGACCACAAATCACATCACGATGTTACTGATACCAGACCATAAAACACATCATGATGTTACCGATATCAGACCGTAAATCACTTCACGATGTTACCGATACAAGACCACAAAACACACCATGATGTTGTCGATACCAGACCACAACACACTTCATGATGTTACCGGTATCAGCCCACAAATCACCTCATGATGTTACCGATACCAGATGGCCAAACACCTCTTGATGTTACTAATGCCATACCTTACTACACCTCACAGTCATGACGTCATTGGTGCCAGATCACAAATCACATCATGGTGTTTACCGGTGTTATCAGACATTTAACTACCACATATATTATCCATATTAGACCGTTAAATATATCATTATCGGACCGCTATCGGACCGCAAAACACATCATGATGTAACCAATGTGAAACACCTAATGACTGTACCGACACCTGACCGTAGAATACATCATGATGCTAGCGATGTCAGTTGGTAAGACACGAAACTAGCGTTCATCATCACACTATACTATACTATTAAGTTACATAAAATACATGAAAGAGTTTCAGGTCATGATTTCAATAATGTTTTACAATTTACTAAATAAGATGACCATAAAACCCAATGGTGAAGGTAAACCTTATCACAAACGTATGATACAACTGTTTTAATGGGAGTCTCGGGAAATTGGCAAGGGAGGTAATTTTACACTTACAAGGCGGTTATCTGACGTCACAGCAATCGCAACAGTGGAGCTTTTAAATGACGTCAAACACATTTTATCATTGTGACGACACTAAAACGTTTATGAATCTCGAACGTTTTGACGTCAGAGGACCGCCTGTAACGCCCCCTTTTTGGCATTACGAGACTCCCATTAATAACATTCTGAGATATGAAGCACCCGATATGCACTGCAGTTTTCTTTGTCAACATTAATTGAATTTACAATATGTTCCAAAGTTTTTCTTAGACCACCAAAGTTACATATTTGTAATGCTGGGTATCCAATCTTTTCAAAAATATATACACCCATAATATTCCAAAACCTATTCTGTGTGATAATGGGCTTAGAAAAATAGTATTTCTCATAATCAGCCAAGGGGTCCTGCAAGCAAGACCGTAAGTTAAAGTTGCGCAATTATGCAACTCTTCTGTAACAGTAGAGAGCATTTATTTCAAGACCAATGTCTCTATCCATAGCATAAACAGAACCTCTTTCACTTCTCTGGCCTAGTTGTTTTGTTTCCCTCCCCTATGATATTAACTTCCTGGCATGCGATAGTAGTCCTTATCTAATAATATTAGTGACTAGACTGTTCTTCCTTTTTAAGATACTTTAGACACTAGAAATAGTGACAGCATCATCAAGTTTTCAGTGTATGGGAAGCCCATCCATACCAACCAATAGCTAAATTTCTTTTCACACCATCCACTGTGCCCATAGCTATAGGTGCATAGTGTTAGCCAGAGGGGTGTCTCCGTGTCTTTGAGACACCCAAGGAGCCATTTGAGACACCATGTTTCAGTCAAATTTAACATGGGAAAGATAGGGGAGCAGTAAAATGAGACACCCTGTTTCTGTAAAAATGGTGTTGAGACACCCTCTTCTTGATTTCTGGCTAATACTATGTATAGGTGTGGTAAAAAGATTAAAGGACAGGTGTGAAACAATAGTCACTAGCCACTAGATAAATCTGAAACAACAAAAACAATTCATCCTTGAAAATCCGCAACTATCCCACTAAATGGGATAGTCGATTAAAAAACTGAAAACCACAATTGTATCACAGGAATAAAACTGGGTTTTACCCCAATAATTTTGTTACACTACCATATTGTGCAGGTCTGTCTGAAAAACTGAAACGGATATTAAAAAAAAATAAGACCAAAGTCTCTTTTAAACAGGAACATCCTGTTATGAATAGAGACAAAGGTCTTGAGTCACCTGCTCTGTACAGTAGAACTACAGAATTGTGCAACTCTATTTAAAACCCTTCACTGTTACTAATGGCGGAGGTATATATTTTTTATTGTAGAGAAAGACAATTTTGCTGGGATACATATAGACATTAAAGTGTTTTGTATTAGTT
Source organism: Mopalia vespertina (assembly GCA_030265115.1). Taxonomy (NCBI): domain Eukaryota; kingdom Metazoa; phylum Mollusca; class Polyplacophora; order Chitonida; family Mopaliidae; genus Mopalia; species Mopalia vespertina. The sequence goes on along the minus strand of JAQQZZ010095782.1, from coordinate 938 downwards.
TGTAACAGTTTGAGGCCCCTATCAAATGAAATCTCACTACATTTATAGGTGCCTTTACTTATGTGCTTCTGTTTTATAGAATAATTTTATACTAGTATACTGTTTAACGAAGCAGATTCATCTATTTGGATAAACTATTGGGGACGTCTTATGGTTATGAACTTATGATTTTATTAAAAGTTCAGAATAGAAAATGTATTTTGAAGCTTCAAAATATGTATTAAAGTGATGGTCAGTTCAAGCAAATGTTGAAGACGGCTGAAAAGACTGTAACTTTCGTTTTCTATTACATTTTCTTCTGATTTTGTTCACTGTTTAATTATCAAATCTAGCTGTAGATAATATACAGGGTTGCTTGCATGCTGTGTGGTGAGAGGACTGCCATGTTGTATGACCCATCTGAGCTCTAGCCAATTAGAGGACTCCTAACGGTCAGCTGACTACATCCGCTCACAGATGGGTAATGGAAACACGACACAACGCTCAGTTAAGACTGACATGGTCTAACCCCTGCAACATTTCGAATTAGCAGAGATGACTGAGCTTTCAACACCAATAGTTGGTTGCACATAGTACTTTTTTCCACCATAGAAACAAATGGTACACACGGTAATACCATTGGTATGCTGTAACGGAAACCTAATAATAAAAACTCATTTCAATTGTTAACCGATAAATCTTAAGCTGCTTATCGCTTTATTGCAATCCACCAGGTATTGATATAAGTCAATATCGTACAAACACAAGCATGCCAAATTTTTTCAATATTTTCCCTCCAATATTGAATATTTAATTCAATAGAAACTGAATATTTATGGCTTTCAAGATTTTCTTGCAAGACATATTGAAATCATTCGGATTATTATTATTATTATTATTATTATTATTCTCCCTAATTATCTGAAAAAATAAATAAGGTATAAGTAAAATGCTAACAT
>JAQQZZ010095771.1:0-17084 GCA_030265115.1 Mopalia vespertina | reverse complement strand
GAAGTCTGTAATTGAGGTCTTGGATGCTTTTATTTTACATATCTACAAAAGAGTTCCACTCACCTTTTTATTTTACAGAAGTTAAAACTATTTTCACATATGTTGAATTAAGGTTTATTTTACATATGTCGAATTCTTTTCCACATAAGTGAAATTCTTTTCAACATGTGAAATACTTGTGTATCTGTGTATTAGTTTAACGCCGTAATGAAGGTTTTTTCAATCAGATGACGGCGTGCCAACCCATGTGGTCGGTCGATATGCACAAACGATATCAACACGTTATCAAAGGAGCTATATAATCTCCGACTAGAACCCCCAAAATGATTCCCTCAAAAACAGATAATTTCAAGATATGGTGTACTCGGCTGAACAAAAACAATACACAGAAAATGGACGGGCTCATTATAAAATCCTTAAATAATCACTCCACGTCTACAATAGTGTTGACTGGTTGATTGATTGATCGATAAAATAAACACGTGACTTAATGTAGGTCTTCAATTCAGATCTAGCGATTAAATCTGTTGTCTACTTGTTGTTAATTGTTGTTCTGAGCAAACCAGTACGGGTCTACTGTCTGGAAATATCCGTTCCTTTAACATGAGATCCACAGGGCTGAGAACACAGTCGCTTTAAAACATTTTTCACAAAGGCATCTCTGATTGACTTACTTCCTAAGCCATAGATAAGAGGGTCTAGTGCCGAATTACTGTAGTACAATAACATACAAAATGTCCAAGATAAAACACCGAAGTAATGGCCCCGGCAATGAAGTTCAAGTAAAATACAAGCGGGTAAGGTTGTGACTGTGTTGTATCCAACGGTAGACATTAAAACCTTTACTGCTTTTAATCCTGAAGTTCTAGAAACATTTGTTGGTTGTGTGGCTCTTGACAACTCTGATGAACGTTTCCCCCGTCTGATAGCTATTACAGAGATATGGGCGTAACACAACCATGTTATTAGAAGAACTACAGACATCACGCCGACATAGAGCCGGATATATGAACAAGAAACGGTTGTAAAGAAATGGCATCTGATCAGAGTTCCATTTCCCGTCATATTATTCTGGTGAAAATATCTCATACTCATAAATGGGGTAGATCCGAGAACTATTGGTGGTACCCAACACAATACAACCAACAGAGGCAGCTTACGGGAGACAAGCAAAAGCCGATGACGAAGCGGGAAGATAATGGCGAGATACCGCTCCGCGGTGACAATCAGGAGGTGCATCGCAGCCACGGCATTCCCTGATGTTTGTAAACTGTTTAAAGTCACACACACAAGCGGTCGGAGTTGTAGATTCGGGATAACATTAATGATGAATAAGGGAACAAAAATGGCGCCGTGCAACAAATCGCTCACAGCTAGTGATAGAAGAATCTTATTGGTGATATTTTGAAGTCCTCTGGAGCGAGACACGGTGTAAATAAAGATGCTGTTGAATATTAACACCATTAAAGCCATGCAAGAGAAACTGGCAACATATGGCGGATTGTAAATCGACTCATCTAGAAAGCTTAACGCTTTATCAAAATCCATAACGTCCACTCCTGGGTACAATTTAAGCGGTGTGGCTTTGAGATTTTATTATCCTGTCTAAATGTTTCAGTGCTTAATACATGGCAAATCCTTCGAGCGTCAGTGATTTGACTAAATCAACAAAAGATGTCTAACCATTAGTTGGGCAAATAGCTGCAGACAAACAAACTCCAACTGGGGAAGAACGGGTTGGACAGGAACAAAGTATGACGAACACATACTATTTTATGCTATTCTATCGATTGGTGTAATGTAATGTATTTACAAAGATGAATATGTTGATATTGATAATTATTCTATACATACAATAGGTCGAGATACATTTTTCAAGGCTTGGTAACTATAGAGATTCCCAATGAAGTTCCTCTGACCACAGACAGAATGGTAGCTACTGAGTTTGAAGGCTTCTAACCAGTAATTGCCCTACAGCGGCACCTCAAGTAGAATGCAGGATGCATTGTGGGAGACGGGGCCAGGGACGCAATTGACATAAAAAATGTATCACAGCGTTCAGAAAACAAAACATAACTGGACAGTAGTTAATGAAACACATAGAAGTCGGTCAGTGTAAAAACTTACAATTACATGACTATGAGTGTTTAAACTCTGTATCTCTACGGCTACATCAGCCTACATGGTATGATAGACGATCAGAGATACAGAACTCTGCATCTAACAGAATGGGTATTTACGCAAAGAAGGCTATTCTACAATGGTCAGCGGTCAAGCTCTATAGGATTCAATGATTGGTGTTTAACGACGCACTTAAACGGGTTTTCATTTCCATGACGGCTCTGTATTTCAACAGTAAATATCACAGAGAAAATGTAAAGTGTTTGATTTTGTTGGAATACCAATGGCCCTTCACTGAAAAGTAAAACAATACGTCAGTGGGGTTTATGTCAACATGCTTCGTCAGAAGCCTATTGGCCGTTGTATGTACACTATCCATGCACACAATAAATAAACCCAGCCAATGAGATGCCAACTGTTAAGTATCTACACAACGCGGACTACGTTTATCAGTTCTGCATGATACAAATCCATAGCGGAATGGTGACGATTGTGTGAGGTGCACTGCGCAGTTCATTCGAGTACTTCCAACAGGGTAGATAACTCAAAATGAAAAAGGAATGGACTGCAAAACAAAACAAACTTTTAAACATTCGCTGTAAAGCCATTAGACGGACTGGCGTCACTTGGCGACTCTCCTTTAGTTACTCGATAAAGAAAAACACGCCTGGTTTCGCCGATTAATTGGAAATGGCCTTGTTCTGTAGGAAATGTTGTTTGAAGCGAATTGTTGGTGACGGCACCGAAGAACTATCCGATGATCGTCTGGCCTGAGGTTTTTGCTGGTCTGGCTTTTCGGCCAGATTTTTGGGACCAGGGTTTTGCTGGTCGAACGGGGTCCGATCAGGTTTTTTTCTGGTCAGGGCGACTAGGTTCTTCTAACAGTGTTCACGAAGGGTATGTATTGAGCTAGGTCTGTCTGCCTAGCCGTTTTCTTTGAAGGATTACTCGTTCAATTCCCAATTCAAAAAGGTATCAGACGACGCCATCTTGTTTAAATTTCTATACCAAAACGTAAATTAAATTAGCGATAGTAGATATGCACCGATACATGAACCTATACAGAACGTTAGATCGAACTGTTAGGTACACATATATTTAGATTTTTAAGTATGAAAGTAAAGGTGGTAAATAAAGAGACAGCCTCCAATAGAAAATGGAATCAGTTGTATCGTCAATACATTGCATTGACAGATACCTGTATCTATGTTGAGCTCAGGTAAAGACGTACTTAAGGTATATCTGGACCCCGTAGGCTCAAAATGAACCAAATATTTTTTTTGTGTAGCTTGGATTAAAAGTTAGGTACTCAAACTATATGTTGGTGAAAAAAATTATTCGAAATTCTTATTACAAACAGTTAAATTGGAGCCTATAATTTAGTTTTCCCATGATCATATATTCAAATCACAAAACTTTAATTGCCTATTTCTGGCACTTTTTTTAAGCGGACTACATTTGCTAAGGCGTATTTCTAGAAAACTATTCATGTCAGAACCTTCACATTTGTACCAATGTAAAGAGCACAATGCGATCTAGTAAACGGTGTCTCATTTTGTAGAAGTTCGTCCTTCATTTGTTGTATTTTTTTATGAAAGTTGTATGTAACATTTTTATAAGACTTTGCAATGTGGGATAGACAAAAAAATCCACTGGGATCGTTCTAATAAATTTTTTTTTAAAAATGAGGCACCGTTTTCTAGTTCAAGGACTGTTCTACTCGGTCAACCAATTTATTTTGTCTTATCATTATTGCACTTCGAGAAATAAACCATGAAAAATGCAGTCTATTTTTTCTGTTGACATTAACTCATTTTGCAATATGTGTAGAAATAATAATTGGATTTTCACCACATTCACATAGATGTAATCCTGAATATCTAAGCTTTTTAAAAATATATACATACGTATGGTCCAGATGTATATTCTTCTGCATAAGAGACTAAATACAACAGGTGTTCTGAAAATCGACCAAAGGGTCCTGCAAGACCTTAATGTGCTAAAATCGGTAGAAATATTCAACGTTTACTTATTTCCCAACCAATTGTCTTTTTAAATCAGTCTTTGAACTACGAAGAGAACGCCTTTCGCTAGGAGTGACCGTATTTTATTTATTTTATTTTTCTTTCACTCTGCCGCAAACAAATCTCGATAAGTATTAAATATCGTAGGAGAGTGTCTTTTTTAACACTTTGTTGGTGTAAGCTGGGGCGTGAGACAAGGGTCTGTAATAGTATAGACTATAGTGAGAGGTATCTGAACTGTACTAAACATATTAGGCATTAAATCAGACAGAACGCAAATCATAGGGAATATAATTCAAATAGTCCTCATGGATTGGTTGCGAGGAAACATTATGACTCCAGTTTGCGGTTGTTTCCATCTAGTCTTAACGGCACATAATTTCTTCGAGATGATGTCGAGACCTGACGCTGATAATTACACAACGTCAGAGCTTGTCATCGAAGACAGCGCCACCGACCAATTGCTCACGACACGATTGGATAACGACTTCATCTTAAAATATTGGAAAAATAGAAAGCTAAAAATAAAATTTTGTGGAGAACCACGAAGAAGGTGACATAATGACTTTTCCGAAAATCAAGTTAAAACCAAAGTGCTGATCTGTCACATTAACTATATCCGTTAAACAATTTGGGACATTTCATGAAAATACTGGTAAACACAATTGAGAGTTCTACATCTGCGCACCTTACATATTGGCACTTGCAAAGTTACATTTTTGTGTGGAAATTATACACTCTTCGTTTAACTCTGGATGATTTGCTGAATTTCGAAAATAAATTACTATATAGTTGCGTTTTGTCAAGATGAATCTTTCTTCTGAAGATTCATTTATCTTTAACTTCAAGAGTCTGTGACCCAAAAAGCTGTATTCACGAACGATTCATACATGCAACATTGTTAATTGTCGGCGCATATATCGCACTGGCAAACGTCGCCGAAGCATTATCGTCAAATTAGAAGGCCTGAATGTAAAGGAAACAAATCTCGCTGAAGCAATTATAGTCGGAACAGGTATGATTGGATTTCTTTTGGAGCATCCTGTTGACTGAGCAATTGTTGTTAAGCAATGTTTGTCAGAGTAATCGTATACTTATACTCTCCTTCGCTATTTAAGGATTTTGACATTTGTTGAAATCTGAATACTTGCATACAACAAGTTTAAAAATTGTTAAATATCGAAGTGTGTCCACCTGTGTTATAAATTGTGCAGTACAATAGATCATTGGTACTAAATTACATAAAGGTTTCAAAAGTGTAATAATGAGAGTTGTGCGTATAGGGTTTCATAAGCGAAATATTTGTGCCATATACCGCAGACATAGGACAAGGTGATAATCTAAGTATGAGAGTACTAATAAGTCGTTACGCTACTTAAAATGTCTCCATACCAAATCACAGTGACAGAAATGGGTTGAAATGGTTACTGGAGAGTAAAACGCCTAGTCGGCTACATCATTTCAGTAAGACGTACAGTACAACAATGACGCTATAAGCTAATATATAACATCTGCATATACTGGGCCAATGTTGGTCCAATCATGTCGTTACAATCGGTCCATTTAAGGCTACCGACGTCCAACAAAAGCCATCATCCGTCCCTTTCTGGACCAACATTTACCTGCAAGACCAGAAGCCCGCATCTACCCGATGTTATACCAGAATTGGCCCATATTATTGCGATATTGGTCGAACCCAGATCAAGCAGATATCATATAATTGCAGGCAAATGTCATACACATTTTTACAACCAAGCCTCGAGAAATCGCTTTTCCACTCTGGAGTTAACATCTGGAGATAAAATCTACACTCTGAATATTATAGCGGGTGTTGACATGTTAAACCCTCTGGTTTCCCGTCCATTAAAAGTCAAGTCATTACTGATATTTTAATTCGATTATTATCTGTTATTTGATTAAACGATTTATGAATTTGGTGATAAGTGGATTGGTCGATGTGATTGATTTGTAAATCGGTGTATTGACTGGTGTTTATTGTCATGCTTAAGATTATTTTCACCTGTATGCATGACAATGATGTAGGCCTATTCCAACAGTAGAAAGTCATGCTAACAGAACCATTAAAGTCCATGAAAATTTTGTGTAGGAAAGCTTGGGAAAAACGGTTTGAATTCGGCAATTTTGAGTGGTTACGGAAACAGATGATCTGTTCACGGTTTGCGTTCAAAGTTAGATTGTTGATTTAAGTCAATCGATTCAGATTTATCATTTTGGGTTTATCTTTTCACGTTTATTCTTTTACGTTTTGCGTTTAACGTTCGAAAGAAGATTAATCGTTATGTACTTGTCATTATTTTTGTTTGGTCATAATGTTGGTTGTTTATTTTATGGCATACATGTTACCTTGAACATGTAATTTTGACCCATTATAGCATAATTGCATCTGAACACAGACAGAGAATGTGTATCTAGCATGAAGTCGCCTGCTCTCGGTATGACTTTAGTCCGTCTTCTATCCATGTAATTCTATTGCCTACTAAATAGGAGTCGATCATGTGACCTGAACCAGACTTTTTATCAAGATATTGCTATTTCCCGTTTATAATTGACTCGACGATTTAACATGACCTCATCTTTTACATTAGAAAGATAATACTGCGAAACATAAAATACAAATTCATATAAATCATTTTTTTTTCTGAGTTCTTTCATTGATGTAGAGACGAGACGAACACTACGTGACAGGTGCTTGTTAAACTTTTTGCCGGTAGAGGGCGTTTTAACTGGAGATTGAATAATTCAAAATGGCGATCAAGCAGTGGCTCGAATGAATCACTTTTAAACACCCAGCCTGTGATTAGCCAAAAGGCGCATGTAAGTACAGTTTGAATTGACAGATGTCACAGATGATTCTTAAAGGTCCCAATTGAAAACTGTGTTAAGATCATTGTCGATTATTTGGTATGTTACTTTATTTCATAATCGTCATCGATGTTTTGAAGTGAGCTGTCGCCTGTTGCAGTGTTGTTCGAATCTTATTTTTAATTCGTGTTACTGGTTTAACCACTGTTAATTGTGATGTGGCTTGGGGATTGGCCGAAGACTGTCTTAATATCCATAGTTCAGAAATAACAAAGGCAACTCTTAAAATCCACTTTTCATCAGATGAAGAATATAGCTTTACATGAGGATTTGCATTACGTGAGATATGATAAGGTACATATCATCCTGTCAAATATTAATTTTCCTACAGACCATTGATGTAATTATGTTTTTTTTAACTGTTCTATGTATGAAATTCACTTACATAACGTCAGCACCAGCCTTATTAGTAAAATAACACCGAGTTTGTAATTACTAACACTCTTTTGCTCTTACAGGCATAAGCATACTGTATAAACAGTTCAGCACTGTACACAAGGACAGTGTTTAACACCAATCAACCACAATCCAGAATAACAAATGGTTCAGTTTAGAATTTGTTGTTTCAGTTATTGTCAATCCTTAGTCACTGCAAAATACTAGCTTATTAATGTAGATGACACAGACTTTTTAATTGTGACCACTGTCTTAGCTGACATATAGCAATAAATGTAGTGTTAGTATTCAGCATTCTACGAATTGAACATAGGTAAGTATACCAGACACTGCATTTATGTTATTATATGCCATATATTATGCATGTTGCAGTGCCTGGGCTCCATAAATAAATAAATTAATAACAAATTCATTATATTTATGATTTTCAAATAATGATATCAATTAATTATTATCGAGATGGCAAGTCCCGATACCGTAAGTCATCCATAACCATTTATTTGACTAAAATACATAACATAAAATATTTTTAATGTAGAGAAAGAAAATTGTTATTGCCTAAATATTATATATTAATATTCATAATTTCATATTGTATCTTACATAGCCTATAATATTAAAGCTAATCTTATGTTAATTAATAATAATGGTGACAATTAGTTCTGAAACCTAACCTGTATCATAACAATCAGTAAGCTTATAGATTATATCCTAATAATCCTAGAATTTTCTGTTAATGTCTGACTGTCAAAGCTGTCGGATAGATTTGATATTTTCTTCTTCAAAAAGAATATGACAATACCACATGGCTGTTCTTCTCTCATTACATCCAGGTAAAAATCGGTCCATGTAAAAGTGGTTAATTACTAATTAATATATCTGTGCAGTTATGTCCTAACAGGAGGGTCTGCTTAACCTTTAAGAGCTGATGAACACAACGCATTGACTATAATTGTCACTTGTGAGATGACCTCATTATGCTGATCTGTCAGTTGTCATTGTATGATTGACTCCATCAGTGGGTAGTCAATTCAGTAGTAACTTATTGTGTCAACTTATCACATTGGCTTCTTGACATTTGTAGTGTATTGATGATCTCACTTTTGATATCATCCCAGCATCGTTATTTATGATGTATGTTATATTTAAATATGATTATAGCATTAGCAGTAAACTAGCACTAGCGTAGCAGTAAACCTTTCTATGCTGTACTCGCGGGGGTGGTTTTTACGAGGTTTCCTCCTGGTTTTCCACTGTAATAAGGCAAGGAGTAGTGGACAATCCATCGTCATATAAGTGAAATACCATTGAGTAGGAAATTAAACCCCAATCAAACAAACAAACAATCTATGCTGTACACTGATAGATTAAATTACTTATCACTCTAAAGTAACTTGTTTTGCATTCTCAATAAGTCAGAAGTCACCCATGGAAACAATTTAAAATTAGGTTGTAAATTTCTCAAATATCAGAGACTGAGTCCTTGAAAAAAATCATTTAATAAGTTCCAAAATTTATAATGCAAAGTTTATATTTTAGTGTTTGTTATAAGAGTAACAGATTATTAATTGTGGTGTATTTGCAATTGTCTTTGATTCTGAGCCTTGTTTTTAGCAGAGACATACTGCTTCCCTCAGCACCAGACCACTAAAGGGCAGGATGTAGAGGACAGTCCTGCTGTCCAAGTGCTTAGGCAGAGGGGTGGCCACCCGTCCTTTGGACACACTGAATTGAACAATTGCCTCATTGGGACACCATATTTAAGAAACTTTAGCATGCAGGAGATAGGGAAACTGCAAAAATTGGACACACAGTTACCTAAAAAGTGAAGCAAAATGACAATTTTGGACACCATATTTTTGATTTCTTGCTAAGCCCCTTACTTAGCCTGACTTGTACTGACTTTACTTTTCCAAAAATAGGAAGCATTAGAAATTTCCTGGTTGTGTTTCTTGTGTTATTTTTGCTATTACTGTGTCATATAAGTGATATACACTTGAGAATAACATTACACAACAATTAATTGGACTTTGGTTCACATTTTGTGTGATTTACATTAAAACATTTACATAATATTGTACTCCGTGTCGTCAAACGCTTCCTCACTAATTCAGTGAAGTAAATCTTTATCAGATAAAGCATATATAATTATAATCACCTGGAAAAAGTTAATGTAAAAATTTTCGCAGCAAAGAAATTTATTTATTTAGATTCACTGTCTCATAAAGTTTGAGTCTGCCATATGTTAGATGTAAGTAAATGCAGAATGCGAACAGGCATTTGTTTGTTTGTGTAATGTGTACACATTTTTAGAAAAGGTATTTGATGATATTCAGTTGATGAGTATACTTCAGTTCATTCATTAGTCTAGGCTGTAAATATTGTTGATAGCACCACATAGACAGACATGTAGATAAGTGTGCTCAACTGTATTGATCAGCTGTTCAGAGCTAACCTCATCATAACCTTATAGCTTGGTAAAGGTATTTGTCCATACATTGACCCAGTTCTGTCTGGCTTACTGCCATATTGTGCTTGACAGCAGAATCAAGTTGTGTTTAAGTTTGACTCAAAATGAATTATTGTCTATTGCTCCCTATCTCATGTTTGAATCTTAGCTATTGTGGACTATTTAGGCTTTTGTCAGCAATAGCCTCTTGTAAGAGCAGAACATGCTCATGTCTTACTCCAGATAAAATAACTTAACTTTAAGTCTTATGATATGATTAAACCAGAGCTAAGTTAACTCTCCGGGTGTGTGTACTCCGTGAGTCGCCTGCTCAAAGCAACATTTTAATTTTATCTGCTATGAATATGATGTCACGTAGTTGAAGGTCTGCATCTAATACACTATTAGCTACTTTATCTGGTATTAGCCTCCAATAGTCTTTCAAGCAATTGGCCTCAGGTGTGTCGAATCCTATGTCAAACACCATTGGTTGGTTAGTCTAGAATGACCAATCACAGGGCTGTTACACATAACTAAGTTATGACAATTCCTGGATAAAATGTCAAATTCTCTGGAGCACAATGTACAAGGTCACATATTTCTCTTCAACTCCCACATAAGGCCTATAGATTTTTTAAAAATTTCTCCCCAAGACAGGGAATTTGACTGGAGCTACCCGGTAGTCATTCTCAATTTGTAGTACCATCTAGCTTTTCAACTGGGAATTTTTGGATAAACCCGTGCCATCACTATCTTACTAGGAGGACACGAGACCGCACCCTACTTTTTAAGTTTTAATCATCATAATCTTGAAAGGGTAAATTTCAATTATATGACGACTATTTTCTATTGCTTAATATTATACTTACTTAATAGTAACATAGAAAACCAGAAGGAAACCTCGTAAAAAACATCCTTGCGACTGCTGGGATCACTACAGGTTAAATGTGGGCTCGTCAAACCTGTGAGCTTTACATCGAAGAAGGATCAGCATTCATTCAAACCATGGGGATACGCAAATGGTGTTAGGATAAATTATTTATTTTGAAAGCTTTCTTCATAGACTTGATTAACTGTATTGAAACTTGGATCATCACAAAGGTTTATATAAAGTCATATTTTAAATTTTGTTTAACTTTGCATTCTTTAGATATTCATTTATGCGTTAAATTTTGTCAACCATTGAAATGAATATTGACTTCACAAGTGCAACATCTAACAATAAACCATCATACATTATAAATGCATGATGTTAAATAGGCAGCTTAATTATTGCTCAAAGCTACATTTAAAATATACAGGGATGTCTCATTTTTTAAATGTTTACCTGTGTGCACAGTCCATATTGGTTTTCATAATATTTAGGGGCTGTGGATCAGTGGTAAGTGCCTTTGACTACCGACCCTCATCCGATGTACCTCATATCGGTTCCAGTTCCCCACTGAACCACAAATACAGTGTGTATGGGGGAGTCCGATCATCACCGTTCATCGGATGATGAGATCCCAAGAATCCCAACGGGTGGTTTGTACTAGTTTATAGTCAGTGAATTACCCTTGAGTTTAACTTTAAACTTTTAAACTTTAAACAAGTCAAACAAACAAATAATCATTAAAATTATCTAACCCTCCTTGGCCTCCTTTTATTAAAGATGCTATCTAAGGTTTAACTTTGCTGCAGATTTATTTAGAGAATTGTGTTTATAACATATTGAATGAAGGATGTATGTGTTTTTAACTGATATTTCCTGCAATACATATTTATACTAACTTCAGCCAGTTTCTCTGGTCACACCTCCGCATATGGTTTGGATTAATGATTACGGTAGTTATCAATTCTTTGGGATATTTACTCTAGGTAGTAGTAGAGCTGTAGTATGTTTATGTAAATAGGTGTATAATATGGTATTACCTGAAGCATGACTTCGTTACGCAGTTCTCACATAAATCACTTTCTATCTAGAATTATGACACTTGCATCTTTTTTAGTCCACTCTAACTAAATAAAGCCACAAGACTTGTCCTATTAACCATACAATACAAGTTATTTGAGGTAAACCTAATATATATACAGCATACAAGCCTGCAGCCAGTTTTTCCCATTTAGTTGAAATTATAATTTATTTTGTAAGGTACAAAAGAAAAATGCTTGAAATACCTGTATTACAATGATTGTGTAGATATTTCAAGATATTTTTCGTATATTATGTGTAACATAAGGTTCTTGCTCTTTAAACTTTGTTTGTGACTAATTATTGTCAGAGAAACGTACACGGGTATTAAAAAAACTGGTGACTAGCGCCAAACTTTAGAAAGATATATGTACACATGAACCTCAAATTAAGGATTCTTCATGCAAGACTAAAATTGGCTAAAAACAAAATATTTTAACATTTCCCCTTCCAGTTATTAAAATATTAATGATTTAATCCTTATTTTTGACCGGAGTTAAAGTTTAGTGTCAGAGAGAGTGGGATTCCAGAATAAGCATTGAATGGTTTACTCAGAACATGAATTGTTAGCTTATTGAATATTTGGACCTAGAAAACATATTAAGCCTTGTCCTGATGACCATTAATATTGCATGAATTCCCCATTAAATTACACTCCGTCAAATTTCTTCTCAACATCAATCGGATTTATGGGATTAAAAACATGACATAAAACTAAACACTCAAAGTCTCGAGTTGAAAAATGTTAGGAAAAGATTTCCCTGACATTTTTTTCCTGAGATTTTTTACGAATACTCTTTAAGTGATCCTGAACTGCAGCTGGTTAACATTCCAGCTCCTAATCTATGTGTGCTAACACCTTCTTGACCAGCTCATTCAGGGGTCACAAGCTAACACTAAATGCCAAGCTTTACATATTTGAACAATACAGACATGATCAGTCCCAAGGCAACTTGGACAAATTATGATAATCCAAAACGTGGCAAAAATTGAATTATGTGTTGGCTTCATGGCTTAAGGAAAAAGGTTATTAACAGTATTTTCATTATTTTGGGATAACCATTTCTTAGTTTGAACCGATTCCAGTTCAGAAAATATTGCAGGTTGAAACCCGTCTGTGAATCGAACCCATAGGTTATTAACAGTCTATCCCGTCCCACTTTCTCTGATCAAATCAGATTTGTCCTGGACTCCTTTTATGTCGTCGATGCAGTCCAATGAATGCAATATCCTCAAGTATTGCATTAAATCCCTGTCGAAAAGAAAACAAACTGGATTAAGAGTTTATAAAACAATGTTTCTTGGAATTACAAATGAATGCTCCAATGGCAGGTAGTTGGGGTGCTTCCTGAAGTTCCTGCTGCCCTGTTGCTCGTTTATGATGTCTTTGTATTGCATCTTTTGATTGTTCTGTCTTATCTTTGTTTGTTGTCAGTGGTGTCGAGGGTGGTTTGACTGGTTTTCTTCACCAATACGAAGGTTTTGAGTTATGACAACAGAGTGACGTCCCTTTGTGAAATGACATTGCCACTTCATGGCACTGTAGGGCAGCCTGCCTATACTTTAACATTGCGGGATGTTGGTTTCAGAAAAATATAGCTTTAAAATTGTAACTTTTGCAAAAAATAATATTTTTCAGCTATGGGAAAAAGAAATTCATATGATTAACGTTTACCTGTTAATTTTCAATATTCCTTATACTGCCCATGTTAAAAATCGTGGATTTGCCCTACTTTGCCGTAAACTGGTAATGGTATTTTGCAAAGGGACATCACTCTGTTGTCGTAACGTCCTTACCGAAAATCCCCATATTGGGCTGGCAAACCGTCGTATGAGTGAATACAAGTGTCTGATTCTTGTTTTTTAACATTTCTATTCATCGCTAAAATAAAACCCCAAATATGACTTTGCGATATATGAGAGTTGGAATGTTGCCATAACATTTCATTATTTTTTGCGACCAGTATCTTGTAAGAATCTAACTTTGACATAGTCTATTGTCCAGAATTTCAGTGTCATACAGCAGTTTAATGTTTACTGCCCAGATGTATTTCATTGTGTAGACTTTGATAAATATATTATATACCAGTGTACATGTAGTACCAGTCCAGATGTTTTCTGTGACTTGTTGTAGAGAATTTAACATACAGATCAGTAACTCATTTTACTGGTATAGTTGAACCATGAAAGAACTTTGGGCAGGGACACAAGATAGATTATCATTTATAGTTGAGCGAGTAACTTAAGCAAATGTTATGCTCGTCTAAACTTGCTAGAGTCAAATTATAATTTTCGTTGTTCAACACAAGCGGAGTACCTAAATACAAATTAACATGATACTGCGGACTGATTTGTTTCAATATTAATTTACCATAGCTTTTACATGAACAATTAAAACCAGAAATTTGTCTGTGCATGTTATAATTGCCTGGACAACGCACTGATCTTTTCTAGTGATTTTTCCTCAGCTGTTGTGCGCTGTAATTTTGTGTCGTCTAGAGAGTGACCTCACAATGGAGTCGTCTTGAGTTTGTTTTTAACAGGTTTCTTCTTGGCTTTCCATTAAACACCGACAATGAGTGAAATACTCTCGAGTATGACATTAGGTATCGATAAAATAAATAAATAATACTGTAATTCCAGTGTGCTTTATTCTTTGTTATTAAAACTGTTAATATTGTGATAAAATTTAATTCCTAATCCTATGTTAGCCTCATTGTCTGATTTTCCAGGGGTAGGAACTGTCTGGTGTCCTGTAGAGCCTGAGTCTGGTACAATCAAATCAAATCGTGGTAGCATTTGGAGTATAGCTACATTATTTCTAAATCGTGGCATTGATTTTATATGGATGATTTTTTAAGGCTTAAAACAATGATTGCGTTGGGCTGCTGTCCGTATACTCTTGAGTGATTGTTTGGGTGTGTTTATTTATCTGTATGTTTTCATTATCGATGTATTTGTTCCAGAGACGTGGTACTTTGACAATAAATGAAGATACTGTCATAATAAATATAAATGGAATGATCGTAATTATGGCATCTAAACTGTACACGCAGGATTTTTGGAATCACGAAAGTCTTTTTCAGAATCAGGATAAATTTTTTAAAAAATTTGTGATAATCTGTATTTTTACCTTTTTTTAAGGTGTTAAATTTGTAGTAGTTGTAGTTCTGTGAAAGGCTTATTAAAGACGAATATATATATATAAGCTTACTCTCTTAACTGAAGTCATTGGCTGGCGACTCTTCTGTATTTTATTTTGACATCCATGCACTTGAACTGTTAAACTGGAGTGTTATTTTGCTATGTCTTTAAGTGTTAGTGTTTACATGTGTGTCTGGCTTGAGAAGGGCCAGCTGTGTTTTTAACTTGCTACCTGTTACACTTACGTGGAGATAACATTCCGTCGATCACAGCATTATTTTTGACATTGCACTCTGGTTATATCAATTTCTTAATATAGAGTTAGTGAATAAATTGATAAATAAATAACATTATGTGTACAGTTAATATTAATAGTAAACCAAAAATAATTAATATTATAGAGACTTACATTGCTGTGGCCAGTGGAATCATGTCTCCGTGTTATGTCTATAGCCCAGAGTTCAACACCTGTAGAGTCTATGTACACTAACACTCATGGCGGATTAAAACCATTTATTTAACCACTTCAGAACCCCATACTTCAATTAAACAGGTGGCCTGTTGTTCATTTAGTTTAAAATGTCGACTTGGACTTTGAATGTTTGCTATTGATACTATTTGTAACCCATTGAATACAAAAAAACAGTTATTTTGATATGGAAGGTCAATACACCATAACAATACAGTGGATGGTGTAGTTACTGTACTACACTTCTATATTATGAAAGATTTAACTGTTTGTTCCTAAGTGTGTACACTTACTATTAACTAGGTCTGACGGACTAGCCATTGCCTTTGAAGGATGACTCTTACATGTCCCAATATAAAAACGCTTCAGAAGATACCATCTTGTTTGGAGTTTGGATAAAATTAAGGATAGGCTAGAGACCTTGAATGATGCATGAATGTTACTTGTAACTTTGTAGGAAACCCTAAAGCAAACGTTTAGGTCACCATAGGCTTAGATTTCTAAGTTTTATTTATGTTCGAACAGGTCGAATCTGGTAAATAAGGTGACGCCCTCCAGCTGAAATCAATACAGTTAAGACTGCTCTGACGGATGCCTGCATCTACTTAACAAAACAGTCCCAAATCAGAGTTTTTTTTCCTTTTTTTTTTTCAGTTCTGGAGAAAACTTAAGTAATACATCGATCTTTACCAAATAATGTTCAAATTTAAACACACATACAGAATTGTGAGCGTTTAAAGTCAAAGACATACTTACTCAAAAGTCCTACATGTATAAATGTTGTCGTACGTCACAACTGTGCCAGTTCATGCTTATTGTTTAACCAAATCAACCTCAAATTTCTCGAGTATGTACAGACATGGACTGATTTAACTTACCTCACCTCTACTATGGTTGTGTCAACTTGTGTGTATCACCATTATATTTCATTTTAGGCACATCACCGACACACAACATTATACATTTAAATTTATCAAGTATGTGTCACAGGACAGGCAGGTGATCTGACTGTACACTTAGTAAATACGTAAAGACCATGGACCGTTGGATTTAATACATATCTTTCTCTGAGATTTTGATGTGCAAATTCAGTAATAAGTTTGGATTTACTTTCATAGCAATTGGAAATGATTTACCAAACTGAGTGAGTTTACAAGCTGTAAATTAGTTACATTTATTTTTGTTCGATCAACATGTGAAAAAGTCACTAAATTTTGACCAGCTATAGGCTATTGTCACAATTTGATTGGTAGTCAGTCACTAAACACTAGTTCAAACTTCCACCTGCACAATATTTGATAATATTTGCAATCTTGCTCAATAGCTGTACTTTAAGTCTAGTTCTGTTTAAGGATTTCATGTTAGTCCCCAGCGATGAAAAAAGATTGACATTTATGCATTTTTATTGAATGCATATATATCCCTGCATATATATATACAACTGCAATTTGTGTAGTTGTGTGTGATGAGGTTAGTAGGGAATTGATCTTTATCAATACCTACAATGTGAACAGTTAGACTGACTCCCTTAATTCCAGCGTGTGGTTGGAGGGAGCTTCATGTTGCCCTAGTGCTCTCAGAGCTAAAGGGGAACAGGAAGCCGATCTGTTTGTGGTTTCTGTATTGCGTCCTGTTATTGTCCTGTAT
>JAQQZZ010095770.1:16297-26343 GCA_030265115.1 Mopalia vespertina | reverse complement strand
ACAACAACACTTTCGCCCCCCCCCCCCCCCCCTCCCCTCCACTAAAAAAGAGAGAAAAAAAAGGCCACAAAATGAGTTAGGATATAGTATGGATACCCAGGTGTTAGTAAAAGTCTAACCTTTTCAAGATATTTTACTCAATGTATTCAACTGTTATTTATAGTAATATTAAACACAAGCTCTTGTTTGATTATCTCTGTTTCACAGTGTTTTATTTGAATTTAAAACTGGAAAAAGAGTGAGCCTGAACTGGATACCTGGAGTATGGTCAACGACAGTTTTGGAGTTTTTCAAATGACAAAGGTTAAGGTCTTTGCTACCTATAACCTGATAGCTAAAGCCTGTTTCTGTGTTAAATTTGGCTGAAAACTGTCTGTACTGATTTTGCAAGTTTTAAGGATTATTTATCAATTTAGCTAATGATTCAGCTGTGATATCCCAAAAAGCTTGCCTGTGCTTACAAAACAGCTATATCTGATAAGGTTATGAAACAAATTAATAAACTAAAGATGAATAAAGCTGAATCTACCATATACTTTGTTATCATAAATTACACAAATTCTGTGTTCAATGAATTATTAGGATGGTACCCTTTATTGAGTATCTGCCATCTGGCCCAGCTGAGACAGTGGCTTAGTGGTTTATAGCGTGTCTGATTACTAATCCTACTTTGATGTACCTCCCATGGGTTCAAGTCTGTCTGGTTTCCACTTGGTTCTCCAACCTATTTAAGCAAAGAACAGTGTGAAATGAACAATCCGCCGTCATATAAGTGAAATACCCCTGAGTACTACGTTAAACCCAACTCAAACAATGAACAAATATTGGAACTGTGAATAGATATAATAGGTTTATGATTACTTCGTTTAACTGTCTAGTATGGATTATGTTTTCTGCCCTTTTTTGTAACAATTCAAAAGATGGAACTCAAAGTTTGTATTCTGCTTTTTTATTACAGCTTGCCAATCAAGTTAGAGTTTCACACAGTTTTCTAATCTTTTTGCAAAGCTGACAAATATCAGTGATTGGTAGGGGACCTATTTGTTGTGATCAATCTGAAATTAGTATAGAGGGATAAGAAAACATCGCTTCCCTTGGAATCACCAATCCGTGAATGTGTTACTCAGCTAGCAGGTTGTGCATAACATCGCTTACTTCTAAGCTATTTTTTGTAAGAAAGTACATCATTCGTGTCATTTCATAGCAACGACTAGTTAAAAATATATCCACTGAAAAAACCCCATTTCTAATAAAGATGATTGCTGTGTGGGTTCATAACCTTTATGTTAACAACGCAAAACGAAGCAAATGCCAGAGCGGCCATCTTGGCTGTATCGCTGTTATATGGACAGATGAATAGGATCAGATTCATGCTTAAATTAAGCCTTACAACCCATTTTGAGCGACCTTTCATTCATATTTTATGAGTGAATATGCTACATACCTTTCTGAGTTTCACTATTAATTGTGTAATCCCTGTTACTCGATAGAATGGGACAAAGTGTGACTGCAGTAGGAACATGCTAGCCGAATAACACATTCCTGGATCGCTGATTTAAAGGGAAGCAGTGTTTCTTATCCCTCTATACTAATCCCAGGTCCAATACAGGGCCTACAGTAGTTCACTGATAAAATAAGCTTTTTAATAACACATTTATAGTATGTAGCATGTTTGTAATTAATTAAGTCGGCCCTCTGGTTAAGGGCAGTTTGTTTGGAGACTAGCAATGCTGTCTTTACTTAGCACAGGAGGAAGATAAACTTTCTAACATTATCAAAACACTTAATATTTTATGGTTGTGCTAGTATAAATTTTTGGAATACACCTCCATCATATACTTAAACAACCCTTTAATAATAAGCATAGCGTAAAAGACCAACCAATCAACTTCTAATGTAAAAAACTTTCATTTTAAAATAAGATATTGAAGCACAAATGCAGATTAGGTACATTGCTATTATAATTTCATCTTCTAAAGCAGTTAACCATGTTTTCCATGGCTGGAGATACCCACTTAATCAATCCTAAATGTTATACTCAGGCGTGACATTTTCAAATTCTGGCCTGAACGAAATACAGTTCGAATACATTTTATGGGAATCTCATTGCCTTGAAAAAAGAAAAAGACATGGCATATTTTCCAGTAAAAATGGCTTACCTAGGGAATCAAAAATTCTTTTTAACGACATTAGCTGAAAAAGCAAAGCTTATAATTGCAAAACATATAGGCTAATTTAAAATGACACTCACTCGCAATGACAGATGTGTGCTTGACCAAGGAATTCATAGGTTACTTAAAAGAAAGATATGTTAAATGAGGAAATCAACCGTGTTTAGCAATGCCATTATGATTTGAAATTAGAAAAAGAAAGATATCTATCTAGACATCAATGTTTAGGAAAATATATAGGACGAGGAATCTACGTTTCATTTTATTGTCAAAACTATATCAAGCCAGTAGGTTTCAAGAAATACTGGTACATGAGTCTATACATCAGTAGCGAACTTCTGAGAGAACCGCCTTTGTTTCATTGGCTCATACAGATTTTTGTTTCTGAACAGTAGCGTTTCGGAGAATACCTTTCCTTTCACGACACTGTGTAACCTTAATGAAACCTGAATGAGTGTTCACAAGAAAATATAAGACCTGTATACAATTTTTAAAATTTAGGCCTTTTATTATATGTCTGTGTTTGACCAATGCTCTGGGCTTGACACCATTAATGTAAAATTGAAAATGGCAAACAATTTAATGTTCACATAATGTTATAGCTTCGTTTGGATGGATGTTATTTTATTCAGTAAAGTTCAGAAATCTAACTTTATTTAGTTATTTATTTTGATTATCAAATACCTCAAGTTGAATGTATTGTTTGCTAAATTGAATTTTCCAGTTGATAAGCACATGTTGTTTTGCTCTTACGTAAGAAAACGAAAAAACTTTAAATGAAACCTGTTGAGAATAAAGTGACGGTTGGAGTAATCAGTCTTAAAATCCTTAAATAGTTTTGGAGAGCCATGTGTCAACTTCACGCTGATTTTCTCTCCCAGACGTCATTTATCTGATTATTTTGACTGTAGAATTGCCAGAGACAGAATGACTAAAGCCGCACAGACAGGAGCCAATAAGTGGTATTGCTCTGTGATAAATGTATTGGATTGGCTGCTTTGACATCCTCATGTATCTGTTATTTACCATGCATTATTATAAACATGTTGTGCTGTTTCTAGACCATTGTAATCAGTCTATTTTCGACGGTGTACAAAAATAACTGTATAAATATATGCTGCAGATGTCTGTAGGTTTCCCATAACAACTCAAGATTAAGATCTATTAAGTAACTTTTCTGTGGGAGTTTCTCTACAACATGACTCATAGTTGTTTTGTTAACGGACATCCTTGTGCCAGGGTGTTTCATTTTTAGAAATATAAGCTGAAATATAGTGAATGTTCACAGATATATAGATTGAATGTTCACAGATATATAGATTGAATATTCACAGATATATATAGATAAAAAGACCAAAAAGCTATACCTACTTCACTTGTTATAGCCAGAAAGAAAAAGAAAATCTAAAGAATCCTTTGGTTAAGTCTAAACTCCAACCAGTCAACTTATTTATTATTCTTCCGATTCGTCAATCTCTGTGTATTGACTATACTCTGGGTTAGGCCTCAGTAATGATTACGTTATTCAACTTGCTTCTTAGGGTATAGAATTAAACGTACATGTATGTAAACTGTGTATCTTACGTACGTGTCTAAATCTTGGGTTGGTGAGAGGTTCCTGATACCCCGGGGCTGCCAGGAACTAACAGAGGTATTTACTTTTAACCATTGCTGTATGATATGTCACATCACAATACAGTTTCTGATGGTTTGAATTCAATCCAGAGGCGGGGTATAGAAGTTTTTTAGTATACTCAGGTGGATATTTTCTCTGCTAAGCGAAGTCAACTCCGTACTCAAAGAGCAAAGTTATAAAACATGAGAAAGGTTTCTATGCTCTGCTGGGCATGAATTGTAATTATAATGCTTTTTTTTTCCAGAGGATTACACACAGTCAAGAGACTACTAGGTGGTCTCCTCTATAGAACAAGTTATACAAGCTTTGATGACAAATTAACTGTTTTACAATACAATAATAGTTGTACAAGATTACATGAATTACATGAAGTACTCTGGGCATGAATCCAGAGTATTGTGTTCATACCTTGCTCAATACTGTACTCAATGAGATTTCAGAGTTGTTCAAAGAATTTAATAGTTATAAAACTCTTTCTACATTGTATGTACCCATTGATTTTGAAAGTTAGATATTCATTATGTTTTTTAACATTCTGATAATGACAAACATAATCCCATTGCACCAACTGAAGAAATCAGCTTTCTGTATTTTTATCTTTTTTGAATGAAGTCAAGATCTCAACAATGGCTTTCGCAAGAGGCTTGAATGTACAGTGATATCATATTCCGCTTAATAGTACTGGCTCAAAACAGTTTAACTCCACCAATGTGGAAGACATGGCGCCTTGGGATCAAGATCTCAAGAGTTTGAGCACAGACACTGATGACTATACACTCCAGTTTTACAACATCAGCCCCAGGCTCATCTTTTGAAGAACTTAACCACTGACTATGTTGTATTTTCTTTTATGATGGGTTTCTTCCCCCATCTTTTTCGCAAAGCATTATCAATAAATTGGCGTATAACCCCAAGCAAGTAAATCCTAATAATGTAAATAATGACTATACTCACAATGTATGTATGAGACATTATAACTAAAGAATAAATCTTTTCTGTTTTGTTTTTATCAATTCAACATTTCTGTTCAACAAAACTTATTTTTGAAAATATAAATCATCTGTCAATAATAAGCAAATTGAAGTTAATATTTTCTTCTTGAAGTCAGTTTTATGGTGAAATTTATGTCATTCCAATCTCTCAATAGCTAATGTTTAACACATGGGAATGGGAACAATTGATAAACACATGTTTTTCAGTTCCTATTTTAGAAAACACAAATTAAACAAAAAATAAATGAAACCTGTTGAGAATAAAGTGATGGTTTGTGTAATCAGTTTTAAAATCCTTGAATAGCTTTGTTCAAAAGAAACCATGTGTCAACTTCATGCTGATTTTCTCTCCCAGACGTCGTTTATCTGATTATTTTGACTGTAGAATTGCCAGAGACAGAATGACTAAAGCCCCACAGACAGGAGCCAATAACTGGTAATGCTCTGTGATAAATGTATTAGATTGACTGCTTTGACATCCTGGTATATTTGTTATTTACCATGAGTTATAAATATCTCCTACTCGTTCTGTTTCTTGACCATTTTATCCCATCCATTTCTGTGCTCATGAACATTGTGCTGTGGATATTGAAAGCTCCTAATGCTATTCATGGAGAGTCTTATATAGAGATATGTTTACATGTCAAACAGGGAACTTATGACCGGTTTGTCGCTGAAAGTTTGATAAATCTGAACACAAATCAAGTTTACATAATTTGTTTTTGAAGCATTAAATGCAGCTTGTATCTAGATGTCATGTTGACAGTACCACAGTCTTTGTGAAAGGTCCTTGTGAAAGCCGGGAACATCATTGAAAATACGTTGACAATTTTTTAGAGGGTCTCTAATGAGCGACCCAGAGGTATAAGAAACAAATGAAAAGTTTCAGGTGCTCAAAAGACGATTAGCCGCTAACACCAGATTAAATCGCTAATACCAGGTTAGAGATAGACCTTCAACATGGCGTGACATCATCTAATAGCGGATTAATTTAACAGCGTTTCGAACAACCAGCCCAAGGTAATGAATTAGCGATCCTATTTATCCCATAAATGCCAATTTTTAGGTAATTTTAATAAGAAATCAAGATTTTTTTTGGCCTTGCTGGAGAATGTTTCAAGAAGCGGACATTGATATGTACACATCTTGTTTGAGGGTAAAGCATCCATGTGAGTGATCAGCACGCGCATAACAGAAAACAGTGTCCTTTGAAATTTATTATTTACTTCACTGAAATGTGATTGAAAAGTAGACAAAACTAATTAAATTCGAGTCATTATCTAACAATTAGTCCTGACAATAAACAAAACACAATACAAAAATCGAACACTTCCAAACTTATGAAACTAACCTGTGACAAGGTTTGGCAGTTTCCACTCATTCAGTACATGAGCACGAAAGTTTTCAATTGAACTGGAAAAAAAAAGGAGTGTGAAATCTCCTGTGATGAACTAGATGGCGATTCTATTACACGAGAATGGCAGATGGGTGCCAAGAGTTCATTATTGTAACTGATATGAGCTGGCACCCTGAAACTGCAGGTCAGCCTTGGGTGTTGGGAACTGTGCAGATGGGATTTGCAAGCTGTTAAATAAAATAGTCCATGTAAGTTGTAGCATTTTATTGGTTGAATTCGGGTGATATGAAAGAGGGAAAGGCTGACAGTGGAATACACATATCCTTCACACAAGACGTCTATTTTATTTTGTCTGAAGTCAAATAGCTTTAAGATTTTGCTCAGTGCTCCCTAATGCCATTTGTTACTAAACTAATTATTCCTCCCCACCGCGGCCAAATCCAAATGATCCCCCTAATAGTTTCCTTTGTAGCCAAATATTCAATTAGAATGGTGGTTAGTATAATCATTCATGACTGATGAGATTTGCTATGTTTTGTAAATAAAAATTAACTTTCACTTGGAAAGTTACATAAGTTTCAACATTTTGACATAGTTCTTGCTCTCCAGGGTTTGGAAGTCATCAGTTGAAAAGGGAGGTAACCTTTCTCATTTTGTTTTCTGTTTCTAGGTGCTGTAGGATCTGATGTATGTAAGGATGGCCTGTAAGTATATTGTTCATCAACCATGAATACTTTTCTTTTTTTTACAGAAACTATTTTTTAAAATACATCAAATTTTTAGCAGTCATTGTATTGCTGGTGTTTTGCTTGAGCCTGTTGTGCCCTGTTGCTCTCTGGGCTAAGGTACATGTACAACACAAAACAAGTTTGATTTGGTCTATATCCCATCTGCAAATTTTTGTACAACATGTTTATTGTACAATGTTTTGCTTCCTATGCCTTTGAATGCATTTTGGCTTGTGACTAGTGGGGATTGTTTCCTTTCCCGAGTGGGCCGTAACACTGTCAGGGGAGTGAAATACACTTCAGTAAATGCATAATTTTAATGCATAAAACCAAAAGCAAATAAACCAATAGTTATTCTTATCTTAATAAGCAGAAGCTGTATGGTTTATGATTTGAGGCCAGAGTTGAAAAAACTCTACTATTTTTTACAAACCCTTGGCCATGTTAACACTAGCTTCCAAACAAACATATAGATCTTACTGAAGAGAAATGCAGAATCCCAGATATCCAGTGCATAACTATATAATCCTGGTGGAGTCAAGCAACACATTTTCTTTCTCTATAATCAAATTGTATAAATTTTTTACAAACTCTTGTTTTGTTTATTGTATTTATAACCACTCCAAGACCTGATATGTTTTTAATTCACCTGATTCCCCCATCAGTCATAATGTAACTGGACTATATTGTCAAAGCTTTGTTAAAAAACCATCAATCAAAAAGCTGAACTTTATTTAGAGTACAGTATCCTGCTCTAAGTTGTATTAAATTTAAGCAAAAAAGAAAATCCTCTGTAATGTTCACATAACAATTTTCTCAAATGTCCTCAGATATCAGATCTCATGAATAAATGATTTAAAATTGACAAACAATCTGATATGGTTTCTAGACATTTTTTGTTGGGTTTTCTGTGGTTTACATTATCCATGTCAGGTTAGTTTGAATATGAATTTCAGAGTTACTGCTGGAATTTTGTTGGCTTAGCCTATAAATTATAATACTACATTTTTTTACCACCAAAAAAAATTGTGTTCTTGGTAGCGTTCTTGGTTCTGTCTAGCCATGTTTCTGTCAAATGTGACTTAATTTTTTGAACAAAATAATCTCCAGACTGTCCAATCTTACAGAAATATCTCTGTCATATATGTATATGTATAAGCAGAATAAGCCCCATCTTATGTATTTACATGTATGATTATACACTGTATATGAGTCTCCTGGTAATTCCATCAGATATGTCTCCATTATAAATAGATTGATTGGTGTTTAATACCGTACTTAAGGGTGTCTAACATGTACTTAACAGCACTGTTCTCCAGGGTAAACATCCATACTAACACAAATGTAAAATGTTTCTGCTGTGTTGGAAATTGAATGGTCCTCCAGTGCTATAAGTAAGGACAGCAGGTTATGTGTTTATCTCTGGATAATTTCATCAGCGATATCTGTGAGTCTCCTGACAATTCTAATATATACCTGTTATATGTACAATCCTGTTGACAATTCCAATAACAATTTCTTTACCATTTCTCTGTGGATAAGTGTTCTCTTCATTACATCAGCAATATCTCTGTCATATGTATGTCTATAGATAACTTCATCAGCAATATCTCTGTCATATGTATAAGTCTCTGGATAACTCCATCGGCAATATCTGTGTCATATGTTTATTCTCTGGATAATTCCCTCAACAATATCTGTGTGATATGTTTATTTTCTGGATAATCCCATTGACAATATCACTGTCATATGTTTATTCTCTGGATAATTCCCTCAGCAATATCTCTGTCATATGTTTATTCTCTTGATAATTCCCTCAACAATATCTCTGTCATATGTTTATACTCTGGATAATTCCCTCAACAATATCTCTGTCATATGTTTATTCGCTGGATAATTCCCTCAACAATATCTCTGTCATATGTTTATTCTCTGGATAATTCCCTCAACAATATCTCTGTCATATGTTTATTCGCTGGATAATTCCCTCAACAATATCTCTGTAAGTCTCCTGATCATTCAAAAGATTGAAACTAAATTTTACCTTCATCCAACATTTTTTAAGATGTTTACAAACTTTATCATTGGCAGTGGTAAACTGGAAGATCCTTTTCACCCCAGGGATTAGATAGTGTTGTCCTAATGGCCTCTTTTTATCTCTTCTAAACTTAGTATAAGGGTCATCACTCACTAATTTTAGAATAGTAAACTTGACTTGCACTACAGTCATACTTCAGTGGAATCCTAAGCTAATTATCAAGTACACATTCATACTGCTGGGTATTCAATTTCTGTGCACAGTTGTTTTCTCCGCTGTTTTACATCAAGTAATGAGAAGTTTGATAGCCGGTTTGACTTTTGTTTTAAGAGAGGTGGTACCCTTGTTCGAATGTTCATTTTCTAAACTCAATTCAAGTGCACATTAAAATGATCAATTTATTTTGTATGTCATACATGTAGGTTAACTATGATTGTAAAAAAAAAAAATACTCTAGAGCTCAAACTTTAATTTTCAAATCAGGTTCGAATACAAGTTTTTAATTGTGTTGAAATATTAATAGAATAGGGCTCTATTTCATTTATTTTGTATTACTCTGTTTCCTATTCTAATTAATGTTATAAAAAATTCATTCATTTCTGAACCAGCATATTGACACTCAAAATAATGCTTATTTATGGGTGTTCATGATCTCAAATTTTGATTGGATTTTCTTTCTCATTGACAGTTGAGGATGAAAATTCAAGTTTAATGAAAATGCCCTGTGTATTTCAGCCTCTATTGGGTAATATTCTTGATTTGTCTTTTTTCAGCTGTTTTCAATTGTTATACTCATCAGCGATACAAGCTGGAGAGGAAGCTATGGCTGTGTATGCAGAGACACTGTCTGTTAGCCAGGTATGATAATAATGAGTCAGATAGACAGCATAGCGAGCTGGGTACAATAACAATAAGCCATAAATATAAGATGGTGAGCCAGGTATGATAATAATAAGCCTTAGATACAGGTGGTGAGCAGGCTAAGATAGCAATAAGCCAAAGATACGGCCTGGTGAGCCAGGTAGATAATAGTAAGCCTTAGATACTGTGGTGAGCAGGCTAAGATAGCAATAAGCCAAAGATACGGCCTGGTGAGCCAGGTAGATAATAGTAAGCCTTAGATA
>JAQQZZ010095770.1:0-13449 GCA_030265115.1 Mopalia vespertina | reverse complement strand
ACCTTCATACCTGATGAGCGTGCACACAGTCATGACCAAACGATTACATCCTTAAAGCAGCTTAGTTCCTGAAATACGTCACCTGAATAGCAGACTTGACGTTCAAAGTTTGTACGACCACCTTCATACCTGATGAGCGTGCACACAGTCATGACCAAACGATTACATCCTTAAAGCAGCTTAGTTCCTGAAATACATCACCTGAATAGCAGACTTAATGTTCAAAGTTTGTACGACCACCTTGATACCTGATGAGCGTGCACACAGTCATGACCAAATGATTACATCCTTAAAGCAGCTTAGTTCCTGAAATATATCACCTGAATAGCAGACTTAACGTTCAAAGTTTGCGAAGGCCACCTGGATACCAGTAAACATGGCCTTCATGATTTTACATTTGATCACAGTTAAAAGACTCCAAATGTAAAAATATAACCTGCTCTTTGTCAAAAAAGCATAATGGAAGACTAAGATGACAGTGTAGCCTTTCATAGATTTGAGTTTAAATTTTGTTCCATTATGAATAAATAAAAGACTAGAATTGCTTTGTCAAAATTTTCTATATTTAATTTTTGGTCTTCAAGCCTTCAATCAACCATGCTCTTATCAGAAGTTACTCAATCTGATACATGGTGAGTGATTTTGGATTCAGTGGATTAAATGATATCCTCAAACAAAACCCCAAATAATTCCACTTTCATGCGAGATATTGAATATGGTGATACACCATGGATATTATTGCACAGTAAAGTGATAATAGTCACTGCATTATTCAACATGATTTTCATTGTGACATCAAGACTATGGCACACCTCTAAGTTCTTTGTTGCAAACCGATGTTGCAGTAGTGTCACAGTTTTTCTATGACAATCGGCACAAACTTTTTACATCCTTGGTGGCCATTCCAAGACATCTAGATATTTCAATGATAATTATACAGAAGTGAAAAAAATAACACACTGTGAGAAATCATCCATCTCGCGCTTGTGCGTTAGAGCAAATATCACTGGTACATCATACACCTCTAGTTCAGAACAATGCTTAATTAATACAAACTCTTCACATTTGTTGTAATACACAGGTTTTCATATAATATGCTATTAAAAAACAGGTATAGCAATATTTAACAAATATACCATTTTCAGTGTAGAGATAATTTTGAAAATGGAATTAATTATTTTCAGATCAGTGGTAAAACGTGATGTGTATAAGAGTAGTGCTGATCAAAATATTGCAAGTTATTTTAACACAATTAAATTCAATTATAAGTTAGAAGTTAGCTAAATTTCATCAGCTTTGAAAAACTGCTGTTTTTACAGGCAGAATTGGCAGCCTTGGCCAAATTTTCTGAGTTATGTTCAGCACTGACAGAAGAATCAATACAAAAACATTTAAAGAAAAGGTTGGTGTACTTTTTTATATGTAATTTTATCCCTCCCACCGAAAAGTAAAAGAAAATAGTTTCTTAAAAACTTTTATTAAAAATGTTAAACTAGTGTTTCAGGGCTGTACTTGTAAGAAGGCTAACGATTTTATTTATTAATGCTTATGTAATGTTTATTGTGAAGAGACGTTTCACTTCCTCTGGGGTAAAATTGAATAAAGTTGTAAGGGAATTAGGAGTGGGTTGTGAAGTGAGCTGGTGAGGAAGCATTGCCTTTCTCAATTGTTTTTGCCTGGGTACTTTATTTTGGCATTACAGATATGTTTATGGTGCTCGTCAAAAACCCATTAAGACATGAGTTTTCTGTCATACAGAACTAGAGAGTGCATGTGGTACTATTAAGGCTGTAATTTGTTAATGTTTTTATTCTATTTCAGTGATAATGTTAGTGTTTCAATCAAAGCATATGATAAAGACGGCAAGTAAGTGACACAATTAAAGCTTTATCTCTAATAAGATTTTGCATTAGGAGTTAATTTGAGTTAAGACACACACAGTCTTACAGTGTAATGCTGTTAGGGACACTATAAAACCCTTCAGATCTCACAATTTGTCATTTTTATTTCATTCTATCATCACAAAATTGACAGATTTATATTTTATATAATTATGTTAAGGAGTCCTGAATGTTGAATATATTTGTCATCAGTTACATGTATGTCAAACTTTAAAACAACATGTATATATAATACTAAAATGATACAAACTATTGTGAACGTTTAAATCAAAACAAACGTAAAAGTGATAAATCCAAGATGAACTAATCTTATTTTGAATATCTGTCAGAAAACTTTCCCTAATCACTAAGGAAATGTTAGAAATGATGAAAGTTGATT
Source organism: Mopalia vespertina (assembly GCA_030265115.1). Classification (NCBI taxonomy): domain Eukaryota; kingdom Metazoa; phylum Mollusca; class Polyplacophora; order Chitonida; family Mopaliidae; genus Mopalia; species Mopalia vespertina. Next base: position 11,169 of record JAQQZZ010095770.1, on the reverse strand, counting down.
AATTGTGTGCAAGATTATTTTTGCTGTAGGAATCGATAATACATAGTTTTACAGTTCTGCAAACCATCCATGTCCTACTCTGGTTTGAAGCAAACAAAGTTGTTATGAAATCTGTTGAATGGATATGCAAGATAACAAGTTTCCAACTTCTATCACAAAATATGAAACAATAAAAACTTATTTAAAAACTGTCTGAAGATAGCCTCAACAGACCTAATTCTTAAGTTTTGAGACTGTTTCATTTTAAGTTGAGTTGGTTATATCACGTTGTAAATCTTAAATCTATAAATTAATTTTGACCAGATTGTCCACCCACAGAAAATCAAACTGCAACAGGAATTATTTAGATGAACAGACAATTTCTTCTTCCTATAAGAGACTGTTTTATCTTTACATAAAAAGACATCAGTCACTCAGACAGGATTTGTCAAAGATTTGTTTATAAAGACCGGCGTCTGTTAGATGATGCATTATGAATGTACAGGCAAGTTAATATCTGTTAAACCACAGCCTCGCCAACAAGATAGTGTGTGTGTTTGAATTATGTCAGGTAATTAATAAGTGTTTACAGAAAGAATGTTTACTTAAAAAATTTTGATTGAAAGCCGTTTTTTGTGACCAGAAAAAATGTGTTGTAAAACGGTCTAATGTTTTATCTCATAGATTAACTCAACATTTTTTAACCCATCCATCATAGGCAATTTTTGTTTCTAGTCAAAACTATCTGTTGAGTTAAAAAAAGGAATAAAATTTATATGAATGACCTATATGTAGTATTTTAAAAGTACATGTAGTTAATAAAAGTGTAACATGTTATTCAATAAAGTCCAAATTAGGGACATTTTTCACATTCAGCTTTTTAGCCAATTTAGAACATATACATGTAGGACAAATTTCCAAACAGTTTAGATGTAAACTGGAAAATCTTAAATAGCTTTAACATATGGTTAAAATAACTTAAAATCTATAGCTGCATGCATTGTACTGTGAATTTGTGTCTGGGGATCTGTTGTGTTATTCTGCTTCATTCAACAAACTCAAAAGTCTGTCTGTATGTAGATAACCAAAAAATAACCCAAAACAATTTCTTAATTGTGTTACTTAATATACATCTATTAGAAATTTTTATTCTCAATTTGCTTTCTTAGACTATTCTGTTCAGTTGTTAATATATATTTATTCCTTTTAAGTCAATATGACTAAAGTTTTTCATAACAAAAAATTCCAATACAAAATATCAAATTTTATGTCAATTCAAAACCTATTTATCTATTCAGTGCATGCACTTAACTTTTTTGTTGATTAGCTGTGAAGTTTTGACAGAGGGTCAGCCTTGCCACACGGTGAAGACTGTAACAGTCTCAGTGTTTGACGTTCCCTCTGTGGACGTAGGAGGGAAGTCTCTGGGGTCAGTTATTTTTGCTGAGTCATTCATTGATTCTACAGTTCCCTTTCAAAGGCCAGGTATGTAGTGATTATTGATATGTGCTTTGGATTGGGGAAATATATTGTTATAATTTGTAGAAATGCATGCCTTCATCAAGATTTGTTAAGCACAATGCAGCTCAAGTTGTTCTTGTTATCAAATAGTGGTTTGGAGGCACTGGTTTTGGATAAGAATAATGGACATCCTTGCTCCAGTTAAATTTATCTTCAGAAATACATAAAGAATGGATAATTTATACTCATTACTGACAGCTGATTTCTATCGGCTTGTCTGTCTCAAACTAACATGGTACATACATATGAATCACATAGTCTATAAATCATGTACATTGTTATTACCGTCTCTCGAGATGTCTGTAGGTTACCCATAACAATTCTAGATTAACATCTATTCACAAGAGATGATTCATCTGTTTTAATTAATCGACTTGCCTGTGCCATTGTAAATAAGTTATAGAAATATACAAATTTGAATGATTATCTCTGCTAGCTTATTTTTGGTGAGAAACAGGACTACATTTATGCTTATTTTACAGATGGTACAGAGCTGATATCTGGAGAGTATTTTGTGCTGACATCTGAAATTCCTCGACTTATTACATGGACCCCAGTGAGTGGAAGCATTGATTATTATTGAACACTACTACTGCGCATCATCATATCAGTCAATGTCGAGTTTTATCGCTCTCTTATGCCATGTAAATACCAGTGCAATTTAGAGAGAAACCCTTTTTTTAAAGTCAAGATGAGCTTTACATGACTGGTTCTATCTAGAACCAGGAAGTTATTTGTGAAGCCATTCATAGCTTTATACAGCACATATCCACACAAGCTGGTCACAGTGAAAGAAAGTCTATAATCCCGAATATCAATAAAGAAAAAATCATTTTTTTTTTCACTGAACCAAATTGTCGGAATATTTAAACACTTATGCATATATGTCCACTTTCGCATATATTTATAGGCACCGTTTAATGTATATATTTTGGGGCACTTTCTAGCGCATATATTTAAGCAACTTTCTCGAACATGGGATCAAATTTGACTGCTTACATGTATATCGTGGAGGGCCTGCACTTTGGTTTTTCCTTAATTTTTTAGGGACATTCTTTTTGAGTAATTTAAAGGGAATATGCTATATACTGTTATTTTAATAACCATTCCTACTTATTTTGTTCATTCTGACATCTATGCGTATATTTTAGGAAACTTTCTTATTCTTTGTACACACTTTGTTATGAAAAAAAAATATTTTAGAATATGTTGCATTCTATTATTTGGAGTAAGGCCAATAAATAAAGTAACTAATAAGCAAGAAAGTACCTACCTCACATGAATTCAGAAATTGCTATTTCAACCAGTTTTTGATTATATTATTTTAAATCTAATGGATTCTTTTTTGAAAAATGTATTCTAAAAATATTTTCATCAAAACTTGTTACCATGGAAACAAGAATAGAATATTGACTAGGTCTTCATCTCCAAACAAGAGAGCTTATGAAATGTTATATGATTTAATCAGATTGACTAGCAGTCTCGATGTTAGCTGACCTAATGGTGTCCTTATACCTGTCAAAGCTTACTTCCTGTCTGTCTTAAAAGCTCGCTGAAAGATTTATGTTTGGCTACACAGCCTCCTTCTTCTTTGTTCTAAATGAAGTCTTCAGTTCATATAGTCTCCACTGCTGGTAATATATTTCATTTACCAGCAGAATAATTGACGAGTTCCGTTTCTCGACACGTCTAGATAATTACATTTCACACGTCAATTTCAGCCCACCGACGTTTTTCTGTAATTTTGCGTGTCTTCTTTATTTAGGGTAATGATTACGGTGCGATTCAACGTGCTGATGATCGATGGGGGAAAATGTTGTCTCCCACGGAATCTATCCACGCAACGGCATGCAATTCCTTCTCCTATACCCCACTAGAAGGTATGTTCTAAATAAAAAGATTTTGGTTCTCTATCTGACATATGCAATATATTTTTATTTATAATAGCTATAATCTGTTTACCCTCAGTGAAAAGACTTATTTTTTTAGTGCTTTTTTGTATTGAATTTAAGATAGGGTCATTTCAGTTATGTTAGCTATGTGAAATATTTTCATTTTGTTTATGTGTTCATGATATTTGATTATGTTTGGTAGGTAAATTGAAGTCGAATAATACTGTATGAAATGTTGGTTAAAAATGATGGTTATTTCTTAGAACATCTTGGTTATTCTTTGAAGTGGTGCTTTCCAGGAAGTCTGAAAAAATCTTTAAATTGATTGATTGATTCATTAAAATGACGGCTGCAGTGTATCCAACAATAATCACCAAACTAAACACAAACCTAAACTGTGAATTGGTTTTCTCTGTTTAAAAATTAATATTCCTCCAGTGCTAAATAAAACGGTATGTGTATACATGTACTTGAAACATTCTACCCATAGCCAGAGGACAAGAAAAACAAAAAGTATTTCAAAAGATCATGTCAGATGTGTTCTTTCTTTGAAGACAAACAATTAATGCCATAAAACAAATTATTTTGTGATTTTTGGAAATTAATTTCTATGTTTTACCACCCTCTGGCTAAGGGCAGTTTGTTTCAAGAGTAGCAATGCTGTCTTTACTTAGCACTGGAGGAAAATTAACTTTTCAACATTATGGAAATGCCTCTGTCATCACCTCTTGGTTGTGCTAGTGTCAATTATTGTTGGAATACATGTACACTGGCGGCATATAAGTGAAATACCCTTAAGCATGGCAATCAATCAATCTATGCTTTACCTCCAAAATGACTTCAAAAACAAGTTTTGGATTTTATTGTTGCTTGTTTTGCAAGGTTAAGAGTTAGCAACGTAAAACCTGGTTAGGTGGCTTAATTATTTTATTTTTAGTAAGTTCTGTTGTTCTGTTGATTGTTATTTGTTAACCTTTGCATTATTAGTTATATTATACAATTCCCTGTGTATTAATAACAAGAAAGTATCCCCATAACCTTACTTCCATTGAGTTTTTTCTAAAAAGCTTCAAATCCAGAAAGACACGATGTCTCACTTTTAAGCAAGTTAATCTGCAGCGTTTGATTGGCTGTAACTGGTGACTGGAGACGGTCTCGCTCTCTTGTCATTGCCCACGGCTTTATATTAAAGGCCATCATTTTAAGTTACTTTTATATTTAGGCACTCAGGTTCTTTAAGAATTGCTGAAGTCTTTTGATGTGCCATCTTTGAAGTTATGTGTGCTCAAAGCCATTTTAATCTCCCATCAGACCACAGCTTCCGTTAAGTCACGAATCAAGATGCAGTGTTGCGCCATTTCCTGTCTAGTATCAGTTTCTCACCATCGGGTCATACTGAGAAAATCAACCTTTTTATTTATCTGATATCTCAGCTTTCACAATTTATTGATTGTTTTAACTTGTTTGATACAAAGCAATCCTGATAGTTTGGCTACTTACATGTACTGTAGAATTAAACCTTTGACCCCTCCTGGATAAGCTGTACACTTCAGTCATTCATCATCATCCTCTTAAAATTACAGTTGGTTTGAAATTCAAATGTTTTTTGTAATAAAAAGTTCAACTATGTCAGAATTCAATAAAGCTTGTGTTCTAGATGTATATTCAGCAGAAAATTTGATAAATGAAATAAAAAAAGTTTGATGTTTATCTTAAAATATAAGAAAAAATAATATAGAAAAAAAAGTCTAGTCTGATGAGAGACAAAATCAATGACCAGGTCATAAACGAAATTACTTGAGTAAAGAATTAATTACATCATTGGACCTTCTGCAATTGTGTTCTTGGTTGCCATGGAATTGACATTCCTCAATATATATTGAGTTTTACTCCATATAATTAAGATCTTGGGAAATGTAATTAGTGGAAACAGCATAGAAAATATTGGCACATTACATTTTGTATGAATTTATGCTTTCAATAACTCCACACTGGGCTTATTGGAAAAGAAGTTATGCAAACTTTTGTTATATATTGATTCAATAGATTCATTCATCAACCTTTTTAGTTATTTTTCATTGGTTTTAGGAAAACTAACAGTGTGGGAACAGGCTCTTATGTTTACTCATCATCAGTTTGGATCAGTAAATCTGTGCAAGGAACATATCACTGGTTTACAGCTCTATGATGGGGTAAGATTTATCTCCCTTTTTTCACAGACATGTCTTTAGTAAATTTAAAGATTCAGGGTTAGATGTTGGCTCCTTAAAAGTCCTGAAGAAAAGTCATGCTCTCAAAATATAAAAGTCACAGAAGATAAGAAAACAAATCACAAAAGCGATAACCTTTGCATGAAGATTATAGGAATTATTTTGTGTCAACATAAGTACTTGGGCTATATATATATTCCTCTCTTAGGGTGTCATGTAACTGTTTTTGATTTTGACACTTATAAGCAACTCAACTAAAAAGAAAGTAGTACTGTGTATTTAACTTTTGTCAGAAAATTGCACTACTTTAGTTAAGTAATTAAGTAATTTGTCAATGTATATACTGATTATGTGTTACATGAAACTGGCAGTTTGTTAATATCCTCTTTTATTTATGGTACTATTGTACTTATACATCCTACATGTATGTTTGAATTTTACTTTTTCAAATCAGGACTCTCCAAGTAAGGTGGCTGTTTTGTCCATCGAATATTCACCCTCTGCTGCAGCCTTCATACCTGCTACATTATCCTCCCAGGAAAAGACACTGTACATAGCATTCTTACCAAGGACAAAGGCCTACAAGAATTTATTTTCCAGTGTATGTATTCAGAATTTTAACTGTCATATGTGAGTCCAAGAGATAACATTTTGTTTTCTTGCTAAAAGGTACTTGGAATTTTTTTCCTTTCTCTTCAAACAAAATTTGTCCTCATTAAAATATCCCTTTCCTTAGCCACCAAAGATAACAATGTCTTTATAGCCTTGTAAATTAACTTTAGTCTTGTGGTTTCCTTTGTTTTTCAAATGTAAAAATGTAAGAACTACATTCTTTTCAATTTTGTTGCATTTTATCCGCCTCTTTGGTACAATAAGGTTGATCAAAGGCAATTTACACTTAAATTAAAAATATATCTTTTAATTCTCTTGTGTATCAATTTTTTATGATTAACACAGACATTGGGATCAATGGCAAATTGGCAATTCACACTTAAAATAACACTCAAAGAAAGAATCAAACAAACAGTGTTTTTTTATTAGTATGTCTGTTTAAAATCTTCAAAGAATTGTTTTGACCAAACTTGGGAAACCTCTAAAAACTTAGAATAGCAATACATGTACGTTACCTGGTTAGATAAATGATTATATATAAAGCCTCTCTATGATTGATAAGCTTGCATGTTTGGGCACATTTAGATTTAAAATGATAATAAAGTGTGAATGTAAAATATATTCCCTACATTTTGAGAAACTTGACAATACAGTTGCTATCCTTCACTTAAAAGTATCTCTTACTTCTTGCTTATCTGTCTTCCATGCTTTCTCCGCTCATAACTGGATGATGTAAAAGGAAGTCAATGTTGACATCATATTCATTTTTTTATTATAGATTCTGCCATCTTGGAAAGCTGAAACTAATTTCCCTGGGTTGGAGAGGATTGATGAATTACCAGAGAGTTTCCTGGACAAGTATGGCAATTACACATCTAACTAACTATATTCACACATGGCGGGGCAGTTTGTCTCATTTGACACTTTTCCTTTAATTTACCCTCTGTGCATGGCTAACTGTATGTTGTTTATTTTCAATCTTGTCATATTTTGTTGCCCTTGAAAGTTTAGGTGGTTTCCTGCACCCATTGGGCTGGCATGATATGATTGAAATAAGCTTTCGTACAGTCTAAGGCCACTATCACTCAAAAACAATTATTCAAGATTTATTTGTTGAACAACATGTACCATGTGACATGATTGTTGAAGTTAAAAATCCTATGACACATTTGAACCATTCTACTCTGAAGAAACGTGGGTGCCATCTGTCTCAATTTAAACCTTACAAATATATAACCATATATTATTGTATGTTATTTTTTGTGATGTTAAAGGTATGACCAATTGGAGCGACTCTTCAAACAGAACTCTGTACAAAGTACAAGCATGTTACAGAAAGCCACATTGTTACGTGGAAACTTAAAGCCGTAAGTACACATGTTTCTCTGTTCATCAATGGCCATGTCAACAGTTCACATTAGTTCACAGATAAAATCTATATATTTATAGTAGAGAAAGAACATTTTGCTAGCCTCCACTGTGATTTGTAAGGGCCAGCACTCTAACTAACTAAGCTACTGAGGCTAGTGACAGAAGGACTCTGAATTGTCATCCAAGTAAAGGCAGGGAATCTTTCTCTATGGGAAGCACTGACACAGGCTCACTAAATTAATGTCTATTTTATCAATAAGTTAACCACAAGTGTGTTTTATGGTTCGGGTTAATCTGAAAATCTATATAATAGGGATGTAACAACACCTTTAACTTTAGATTTATCTCAATATATAGTTGCTGACACAATAGTCAACTGTCAATAGTTTATTAATGATGCAATAGTCTATTACATAAGTTTTACCAGCTATGGATAGTTACAATAGGTCAACTGTTTCTAGAAATATGTGTGTGTTTCTTATGGTATAATTTTCCCTAATTCATTAAAATGGATCATTTAAAAATCATAGATAACCTATGCAATGTTAGAGAATGTTTTGAAATAGCTGTACTTAATGGTTATTGGATCTTACTGACATAGTAACTGATAGTATAGCCTTAAATAAGGGCATATTGTGAAGCTTCACAGAGCATATTCTGTGCTTGTGTGAAGACAATCCTGCACTTCACACCTTGCAATAGTATTGAGGATTATTGCAATAGAATCACTATGTCCAAATAACAGGTGATACATCGCCTCTTATATATAGTTTTAGGTTATGAAACAATAGTAGAGATTTATAATGTTTCTGTGGTGAATTTCCAGCCCATATTAATAATGTGGGTGGTTGAGAGTCTGTTTCCTGTTGTCCTTATATCTAAGAAACAATATGAGCCGATCTGTGGGGTCTGTATTGCACCTTTTGACTCTCCTGTGATCTTATTGTTTGTTGCTAGTGGCGTGGAGGTCTGTTTCCTTCCTCCATTGGGCTGCCATTTTATGTGTGACATGACCTGAAATAAGATGTGAAACCTAAATTAAATAAACAAACTTATTTCATGGATGATTTTATTTTTCTATGATTTTAGATTTTTTGACCATTTATCAGTTAGCAGTGCTAATCAGATGCCAGTTGCTGAGAAAGATCTGCCAGTGTTGCTACGGCAACCAGTTGATAGAGGCCATTTTGAAAACCCTGATGAGGTATACTACATGTAGTTAAGAAAAAGTAATATCAAGAAATTTAGTTGTTCCTCATTGGTGAATTACTGCTAATTTGTCCAGTACATTTGATTCTGGGGTAGGAGTTACGCACCTCTGAGATATAAATTTATATTTATTAAATTGTTTTTTATTCCAATCTTCAATTATCAACAGCGGGTGGTTGGAGGGAGCTTCATGTTGCCCTGGTGCTCTCAGAGATAAAGGGGAACAGGAAGCCGATCTGTTTGTGATGTCTGTATTGCGTCCTGTATTGTCCTGTATTTGTCCCATCTGGTCTTTGTTTGTTGCCAGTGGTGTCGAGGGTGATTTCCTTCACCCGTTGGGCTGGCACATCGTCCTATAAGTGAAATACCCTTGAGTACGACGTTAAACACCAATCAAACAAACAATCAATTAACAACACATAGGAGAGTTGCTAATAAAGTGAATAACTTAACGTAGACCATAAATCATCAAGAATAATTTGATTTTACTGTTTGTATTTTTTCAGATACTGATTACCATTATCAGTGGACTTCCAGGAAGTCACAAAGAAAACCTCTGTCAAGTCCTCACCAACCTAGCCAAAGAACAAAACAGGTCATTATTGAAAAAATATTGATACATTGTATATTTTTACTTAGAACAAAAAACAAACGAATATTTATCTTAAATCTTTATTATACATGCCAGCAATTATTGTAATGAAACGAAAGAATAAGCAATGTATAAAGTTCTCATTCATACAGAAGATAACTTTGTTAATAACACTTTCAATTTCTAAATGATATTCAAACAAAGTAAAGTATTCTTTTTTACCGGAGAAACAGCCAATATAAATCATGCTTGAATTTGTTTAAGATTTATAACACAGATATCACGTGATCACATTGTTAGAGTTCAACACTTTATTCAAACCAAGAAAACTAATTCCTTTTTTGCAATTGAATTTTCTAGATGGATAATCTTCAAACAGCCTCTGGATAGTGCTAATCTCTTTAATCCTAAAGCTCTTCAACAATCCTTGTCATCAACTCTCAGTGTTGTGCGAAAGAAACGTGTTACCAATAGCAACCGACAACCCAGTCTACTTATCCTGACCCCAGGGTGAGATTAGATAGTTTTATCTCTTTCTTTCCTTCCTCCCTTCATCAAAGTCAACATTTTGAAATTATATAATTTGAAGTCAAAGTTTTACTTCACAAATTCATCACCTGACTCAATATAATATGAGTACATATTGTTTATTGTTTAATTTAAAAGATTAAAGGACATTATTGTAAGTAGCTTCATTTGACATTAGAAATCTTCCAAAGCACTGTTGTTAATGTTTTTTTAATCTTTTCAAATGATTATTATGATGCCACAATATTATCAAATGCACATTAGTTTTCAAGAATGCAGACTTCCTGTATTTTCTTTTATGAGCGTTTAGCAGCTGCTTGGGAGCTGTTCATTGGAAAATGTTGCTCTATTTACTATTTCCAAAACTGGACCTAAATAAATCTCAAATTTTCAAGAATACATGTTTGCTTGTGTTTTTATTTTCTAGCTAATAATTTATGTTCCAGCTACACTGATGTTATAGATGTGGTTAAAGCTATTGTGACTCACCCTGACTCTGCTGTTAAAGCCAGCTATAAAATTGGTAAGTAGGATTTATGTAAAACACATAAACTGTTTCTCCTAGAAATGACTATTACAGCTGAAAGTGATAGTTTTTAACTTGTGTTAACCGCCCTGACTCATGAATGACCAAGCTGTATTGATCTGAATTTTTATGGTGACAAAGGGCATGCTGTTGATGTAACCGTTAAATCACATATCTACATCAGATTTGTAACCTAGTCCGACCCGCAACCATTGCTTAGTGGTCAGCGTGTCTGCCTATTAAATGATGTACCGTCCACGGGTTCCATCATCAGATATATGCTCCAGCTATCACTGAGGTGGTTATTTCAAGGTTTCATCTCGGTTTTCCATCTTCTGTGTGAAATGGATAATCCGTCGTCATATAAATGAAATACCCTTGAGTACATTGTTAAAGCCCAATCAAACAAACAAACAAACATAACCTAGTCACCAATCAGTTACATCTTCTACTGTTAAGCACAATTCGTACATTAGATGTTTGTTTTAATAGAATTATTTATCTGACAAAGACTTACATGTAGAAATATTTGGCCCTCTTCCATACTACATGTAGCATTAACTAAAACTTTGTATTCAGTATTCTTAGTTCTACCAATATCTCTTATTAATTGCAATGAACCTGGCTGAATATGTAGGAATTATGTAACAAGACTTCAATTGGCACCAATTAGCTAATTGGATTCCTTGTTGTTTGGATCTTCTCACAGTCTACAGGTGGGGGGGGGGG
>JAQQZZ010095759.1:0-15327 GCA_030265115.1 Mopalia vespertina | reverse complement strand
TTTGTTGAAGTGTTGAACTTGATTAGAAACAGAGACACGCTGGTGAAGCATCAGTTTTGTTGAAGTGTTGAACTTGATTAGAAACAGAGACACGCTGGTGAAGCATCAGTTTTGTTGAAGTGTTGAACTTGAAAAAGAGACACGCCATCAAAGTATGAGTGATTCAACCTTCGTTCAGTGTTACGCACCAGAGACATTGTCAGATGAAAGAAGTTTGAAATGTGCTAGTTTTTCAAAGCATTTATATATTTTTGGATCAAAAATCTCTGCTTCATATCAACAAAGATTTTAATATGTCCTCCAACGTGGCTGCAGTGATCACACAGGTTGTTTTAAGAGGTTTCCTCAGGGTTTCCCACTGTATTCAAGTAAGGCACAGTGTGAAATGAACAAGCCGTCTTCATTTAAGTGAAATACCCTTGAGTACAAACAAACATATTCATGGATTAAAATTCTCTGCTTTTATACTGACAACAAAATGGTGATTGTGTGGTTTAGAGACTTTTCTAATTAGCTTGTTGGATTTTACATGTACCAGCTGATCATATTGATGAGGAAAAGGATTACTTTTATTTACACCTGTTAATACCACAGCTCACCTGTAACAATTTCTGATGGATAAACCTGATAAGTCCGATTCACAGGTATTGTTGTTGTTAATGTGAGTACACATGACACACACAGGCCCTAGTACCGTAGCATTTTCGTTAACTCCAAAAGCTATAGCTAAATGTACTTCCTGGCCAAAGTTGATAATACACTTGCTGAACGTGTTTTCGGAGTACATGTAATTAAGATGTGGTGGACCCACCGCCGTGGCTTAGTGGTCAGCGTGTCGGCCTACTGTTCCTACTACATGTATATTTTACTGCTCGCAGGTTTTAGTCTGTCTGTTGACCTCTGGTATATGAGTGATTCACACAATAGTGGTTTTTATGAGGTTTTCTCTCGGTTTTCCACCATATTTCAGTATTAAGGCCCAGTGAAAAGCTCACAATCTGGGCAATATATTAAAGTGAAATACCCTTGAGTACGAAGTTAAACCCCAATCAAAAGTTTTTTTTAAAAAATCTGATGTTCCCATGAAGTACATTGTACAGAACTATTTAAATGGTTTATTCATTTTTTTATATTTTCACTCGACTCATCTGTATAACAGCTTAAACTGGTTAAAAATTTCAAAGATTATGATGCACAGGGGCTTAGCCAGAAATCAAAAGTATGGTGTCCAAAATGGTCATTTTTCTTCACTTTTCAAATAACTAGGTGTCCAATTTTTCGCTATCTCCTGCATGTTAAAGTTTCTTAAAACAAGGTGTCCAAATAAGGCAATTGTTCACTTCAGGGTGTCCATTTGGACGGGTGGATGGGTGTCTGCCTAAGCCCTTGATGTTGCTAAGTTTGTTTGAAGAGTAGCAATACTGTCTTTACTTAGCACTGGAGGAAAATTAACTTTCCAACATTATGGAAACGCTTCACATCTTGGTTGTGCTAGTGTCAATTATTGTTGGAATACGCCGCCGCCATATAAGTGAAGTACCCTTAAGCACGGCGTAAAACACCAATCAATCAATCAAAGATAATGACAGAACTTTTCAGTAACATTGGATTGTCTTGACTCTTTTCATCAGTTAATAACCTTAATCCCGATATACAACAACCAAACTCTTCATGCTGTTAGGAGTGATCTTAGCTTTTGTTAAAAGACTATGAGAATGAAATGTGATGCAACAAACAGTTTACATGAATGTTAAAATCCTAATATTAAAGAAATAAAATGTTATTTTATGAACTACTGAATCATAATTTGGCTTAAAACAAGACTTGCCCATGTCTATTATTGGCAGGGTTTTTTTTATACCCACCTCCACATGTATATTGATTTTAACCTCTATAGCTCAGGTGGTAGAGTGTTGGCCCTGTATTAACCCAAAGGTCCTGGGTTCGAATCCCTGTGGAGTCAGGCAAATTTTTCTCTATTCATTTATTAAAAATATTTTGATTCAAATAATCAAAACAACCAAATAAAATTTTGATACTGTTTATCCAAAAGATAAAACTTTTGGACTGGTTTTTCTCAAAATGTCATTTGTTGAATTACACATAGGCAGATATGGTTTTAAGACCTGGATACACAACAGAGAAACTAGCTCTGCTACAGGGTCATATGGTCCAGAAATTGGGGAATGGAAAATTATAGCCAGTGATCAAATACTCCTGATCGAAATCTGACAATGACTGATTTAAATTGAGTGCCTTTTGTATGTAACATTACATTAGCTGATCAAATTCATAGCTTAATTGAGTGCCTTTTGTTTGTAAAATAACAATAGCTGATCAAATTCATAGCTTAATTTTAAAATCATTACTGATCAAAATATTTTGCCAATTTTGCTTAATTTCAAAATCCAGGATATTGAATCACCAGGATATGATTCGAAAGACTTTGATTGGTTGAAACACTGTCTAAATGGAAACATGATCGTGTTTCAGGACTGTTAATGTTTGAGGCGTTGATAGAGAATAAAGAGCATGTAAGGGTTGACCAATCGGATCCGTAATAAGGCAAGGACGCCAAGGAGCAGTGTGAAGTGGACAATCTGTCGTCATATAAGTGAAATACCCTTGAGTACGACGTTAAACCCCAATCAAACAAACAAACAAAGCCATGACAGTTACGTTCAACGCAAGCTAAGAATGCTCTGTGAAACGAGCTCCATGGGAGTGTTATGGGTACATACATGCGAGCACTATAGTAGCCTGTTCACTACTTTTTGTTTCTGAAAGATCCTCGATATTAAGTAATATGGTTTAAAATATTTTAAGAGTCTTTAAAGCTGTAATTTCTTGCTATTTTTCGTGTATGGGTACTCTGGATTCTGCAGGCATGGGGAGGGACAGGTCCTATAAAGCGCTACATTTTTCCAGTCTGAAATATTTAAAGCTGTAATTTCTTGCTATTTTTCGTGTATGGGTACTCTGGATTCTGTAGGCATGGGGAGGGACAGGTCCTATAAAGCGCTACATTTTTCCAGTCTGAAATATTTAAATCTGTAATTTCTTGTAATCTTTCAGAGTGAGTCCAAAGGAAAGAACATGACAGAGGTGGATCGTGCTGCAAATTTGACAGATTTCGTTAATTCTGGACGGACAGGTCGACGGAATGCTATCGCGAACATAGGAAATGACAAACTAAACACTGTTGGCACAGGCGCCTTAACATTTGATTTAGATAAACTAAAATGCTCAGGTAAGTTTGATAATGTTCTTACTGGGTATTGTTCCACAAAGCGTTCTTAATCTAAGTTGATCTTCATTACCATGATGATACAATACCTTCAGTACTGGTCGCCTTGACGATTAAGATGAACTTATGCTACGATCGCCTTGTCGTTCACATTTCACATTATCCAATCACAGCTAACCGCATACATCGCTCGTAGGCTGAATTAAAGAAACAAATAAAAGTTTTGTGTTTGCAAGCGAAATTTGAGAATTGTAGATAACTAACATCACAATTCTGGGTTAGGATTTGAAGATGAACTATTTGTCTCACGCGGACAGGTGGTATTCATTTATTTTATGTGATTAGTGGACTTGAATCGGTTAAATTTCACCACGGTACAAGCCGGGCCGACGGAGAGTGTCCGCCCTTCTATTATCTCTGTCTACATAGACGGCCTCTATGGTACCGAGCCCCTGTGGATAATACCAGGTCATACCACAATGTAAATGTATGTTTTTGAAACTTCGAATAAGAGTGTATAAGTGTTTCAAAAAGACGAACTACATTAGTTCAAGAAAAAATGAGTAAAATCAAATTCGCTTAAATCACACAAAAATACTAGATTACAACTTAAGTGTTTTTATTCCATACAATGGTGGTCTGATGTTGCCTTATCCGATATCACTAGTAGGCCTACTGTCCAGTCGTAGGCCTATCCCTAGCACACTGGATATATTTTCCTCCGTCTTAGCCTTAATCAACCCGTGGTGAAGATTGAAATTGGTCCGCCGCTATCGCCGGCCTCTCAAAACATAAATTTAATTTTTCTCTGATTTTCTTTTTAATACAAAAGTCCCACTTTCTTTCCTGACGTTTAAATAAAGTTTTATTTGAGTTTCTCGCTCAAGTTGACACGTTTAAGTTATCTCTCTTTGCAATAATAAAATTGAAAACTGTCAGAAAAGAAATATTGCAGGAAGGTAAAATACTAGTCATTGTTTTCAGTGTATCTAAAAAAAAATCAGAGAAAAATCAGATATACGTTTTGAGAGGCCGGCGATAGATAGATAGATGCGGGTTGAGATAGGCTAAGGCTATAGGTAGGGCTAAGACGGAGGAATTGGCCCTATACAATCCAATTCCCTTTTTAAAGATACCAGTCATGCAAATCAAACAAACAAACAAATTTTAAAGATACTAACAAATTTAATCATTTGTACATGAATAAAACTTTTCAATTTTATGTTGACCTACATAACCCATTTTCAAATTTGTATGCACTTTTCGCTTAATGTAAAGGGAGAGCACCTTCGTCAGACAGTAATGGTGGGGGTTTATCCCAAAGTTCCCAGTCTGCGTTAAAAAGCTAGATGGTACTTGATGGTTACATAATGATGTCACCCCAAATATTGGTGGGAATTAATGCCCGATGGCCGGGTATAGCGTACGAGAGTTGTCTTACTATAGAAAGTCTCACGAGAATACGATTGTATCTGTACGTAGGCCCTATGACAATGTGACACGCATATGTTATTCACAATTTGGCACAACAACAAAAATTGCATGAATTTTCATTAGAGATCGATTGTAATAATTATTCTGAATGCAATTATTACATTGTTTTTTTATTTTTGTAAATACACTGTAGCCTACCTAGTATTACAATAAAAACCAAGGCAACAAGGAACTTTTCAATGAATGTGGCGACAGTATTTAATATAAGGCCTAGCTACTATAATGTAATTCACATTTAATCAATGACAAACTTACATTGAATATAATATATACAGAATTTGGAGCATCAGTAGTAGGCCTACAGGAACCAGCCGATCGCGTTCGTCGTCTTGATCAAGCCTGTTTACTGTCTGGGGCTTTTTTTGTGCGGAACTCTTCTGACTTTGAAGGAGGGAATAGCTTTTATTGTGAAGAATATAAACTTTTTATTTGCATTCAAGTTTAAAAATCTGATAATTATATATCTTTGATCTTAGATAGTATGATATATTTGAAAATGTGTTACTGTAACTCACTGGTGAGTTGAAAACATGCAATGAGCAGTCCTAGCAGTCCAAATTGTTAGGCTACATGTATTTAAGTATAATAAGTTCTTACATATACAGTATTGACAGACCCGTAGTTCCTAGATCCAGGTACCGTCATTTGCGTATGCAATACTAACGGACTAGCATTTCCTGATAGTCTATCACTCTTTGTCAGTATAGCATGTGCCATATGATGACGTTACCTGGATCAATGCCTTTATTCTAGGTAAGACATCACGTGACGTTAAAGATAACACGTTGGCTGACCTTTTGGTTAAAACCGTCACCATCTTACCTCCTTGCCTTGCGTACATGCCTCCAGGCCTTGCGCTTGGTCATAAACAGGGACCATTTTGATGTAGTGATATTCGCTAAAAGGGCGTAAACTGTGCTGTCGTAGTCAGGCAATTACAGCTGTAAAAATACACCGGAGCTATGCCATGATATCCTTCAGTGAAGATCCATCCAATTGTTTGGAAAATAATAACAAATTAAATGATTTTTAAATCAAATTTTTTTTCTCCATTTTTTGCTGACCCATATTAGGCTTACACATTTTCAAATTTTTAAGCAGCTGGAATTTTCATAACTGTGGCTAAAAGTAGGGCGGTAATATAGTAATGGTGCGTGTTTATACCAAATTTCCTAGTCTGAGTTGAAAAGCTAGATGGTACTTGATGGTTACAAAATGGTTGGCTGACTCCCTGTAGATGACAAGTAACGCCCCAATAAAGTATGTGAAAAGCCAATTTTGCACCTTACTCGATCTATGATTGTAAATAAAGCGTAAGCTGCATTGAGGATACCTGAATCTAGTTCCTGGTGAGTATCAGCATATTCAACATGTAGAATATGCTACATATTAATTACGGACGTCTAGATCAATCCTTGTAGTCATACAGACTTATTATGGCGGGACATGTCTGGGTCTCTCTCAGTTGGGAACCGTCCCTTGGTGAGTTTTTAGCGAACAGGACAGAATGTTGTTTTTTTGAGAGGTAAGAGGCTATACAGATTCAATATTATTTTTTTACTCTCAGGCTGGACATATCATATCTCTATTGACTGTATAATACAAGTCTATAAGATCTGTATTCGAATCTGTGATCAATGGCCCGGGTAGTTGTGCCAACCTGTGGAAATAAATTTTTGGACTTCGGGCTGATTAATTCAAGTTTATAGTCAGCATGTTTAATTGTTTTATTGGCTCAATTGATGTTTTTGTCCGTATGTACCTTTTTAAATGTTTCTCCCTGTCACTTTAATTAGCCAGCAGAATCTGACTTATAAGACCGAAGCCTCTATTCAGTAAAGTCTAAAGGCTCTGGTGTTACTGCCATTTTCCTGCAAGCATGTTTTTTTTTACCCAGTGGGCTGGCACACCAGTGTAAGAGAGAGTGCTTAAAAATGATCAAATGTAAAGTGTGTGCACAGGAGTAACAAAGGGTGCATACTGCCTGAAGCTTTTTTTAAACAGGGCTTGGCACGATGTGTAAGTGAAGAGTTGCACTTCCTAAGGTATATATATTAAGATTAAAGTACACAGGGACACACCTTGTGTAAACAAAATAAAATATACACTCATAGGGAATGATGTCTTTTTTAAATTCTTACATACAATAGTAATCGAGACTATAGTAATGGCCTCTCATAAACTCATAAAATTACCTAGTACACTGAATTACATTGAACTAAGTGACCATCACCAGTGCACAGGGGGATAACTCTGTACAGTGAACTATGATCTGTACATAATGATTGTTGGCTTAATGTTTTCAGCTACCTAAAAACCAAACTGTACCAGTAAATGGTGACAGTTTGAAAGGGGTCATATTATAATCAGAACTCCACGAAAAAATGTTCAAATTACTGGTGACCTGTGAACATGATGGATGATCCTGCGTAACCAAAACTCACTTGTCAGCAAGAATACTCCTTGTCACAAACTTAAAACCTAAAGGTCCCGGGGTTCATATCCCTCAAAACGACAAAAAAATAAACAATGAAGAATGTACAACAGAAAATATATTATTATTTCGTATTTTCATTGAGTTTTGAGATCAAGAAAAAAAATCGATACATTATTTGTGTATGATTGAGAAAAACATATAATAGAGCCATGACTTGTTTGTCATAATTAAAATAGCAGAGCAGGTAAGAAAAGATAAATAGTTCAAATCTGACAAGCCTGGTATTGAACACAGATGAACTCAAAATAGCTTAGGCACTTTATTGCAAAGTTCTCTTGAATTAAACCATACAAAAATACATCAAATATATTTCCTCTGTTTACAGCATATACATTATAAATAAAGTACTTCAGGCATTGAAAGAAGTTATTTTTCTTGAATTTTTGATTAACCAAATTGAATAAAATTATAATTTGAGAGCCCTCTGATGTTATGAAAACCCTACATGTATGTATTTTGAATAAAACTGAAAGCTCTGATTGAAGTTGAATTTCAATAAATATTCGTAGTTGGAAAGGAAAATAGTTAATATTTTTCAGCTAAAATTTAGTATTTATTGGATTTGAGGGGCCTATCAGCTTATTCAACCCCTCAAAAGGGCTTCTATCAACACCTGTACCTTCATCCTTTTTCATTTCAGCTGGTCTGGTAGGAGATTTGAGATTTATTGGCAGCAGTGAAAGTATAGCCACCTCAAGTCCAGCAAACCTGACAGCCTATGGGAATCCTTCACTCTCAGATGAAGTAATAGGGAAGGAATTGAATCTCGTTAACACCTCTCAATATGCTCTGTTTGTGTTTGATGAAGTGGACTGTGCAGACAAATTTGAAAAATGCGGAAATTTCTCTGTTGGATTTTGGTTTCGGATAAAAGCTGGAGTGACATCAAACGACATTCTACGCTATGTTTTAGCTTTAGGGGATGGACAAAATGGAACTGAAATATTGACAGTGCACCTTGAAGGCAAAAGCCTTGTTGCTAATATTTACTTGGAAGACTATAACTTGGAGGTTATCCATGAATTAGATAATTTACTGGAATTCTCATTGATAGAAGTGTCTTGGGATATTGACAACCAAAATTTGGCTTTGTATATTGGCCGGAAGCTTGTGAATTCGTCCACCCCTGCTACTGATGTTTCTTCAACTTTTCCATCTCTAAGCGGAAGAGTTGATATTTCAATAGGACGCAGTTTAAATCCGAATAATGAATTTGTCACAAACAATGAAGTTCAAATAGGTATCGGAAATATTCAAGTTTACAACACAAGCATTGAGGATGCCCAACTTGAACCAGGTAAGCACATTTTCTGCTCTAGTTTGAGTTAATTAACTAGCTCTTTCCTAGTTTGTTTGATTGTTATCAATGTTT
Source organism: Mopalia vespertina (assembly GCA_030265115.1). NCBI lineage: Eukaryota > Metazoa > Mollusca > Polyplacophora > Chitonida > Mopaliidae > Mopalia > Mopalia vespertina. Next base: position 6,717 of record JAQQZZ010095759.1, on the reverse strand, counting down.
AAACTTTTGAAAGATTCTGGTTGTGAACCAAGCACTTTCCTAAAAAAATTTAAATTAAATAAAAGAGATCTGGGTGGAATGCTGGATGTGGACTAGCAAACCAAACACTCCTAGCCCACTGGCAGATCTGGGTGGAATGCTGGATGTCGACTAGCAAGCCAAACACTCCTTGCACACTGGCAGATCTGGTGGAATGCTGGATGTCGACTAGCAAGCCAAACACTCCTTGCACACTGGCAGATCTGGGTCGAATGCTGGATGTCAACTAGCAAGCCAAACACTCCTTGCACACTGGCAGATCTGGTATAATGCTGGATGTCGACTAGCAAGCCAAACACTCCTTGCCCACTGGCAGATCTGGGTGGAATGCTGGATGTCAACTAGCAAGCCAAACACTCCTTGCACACTGGCAGATCTGGGTGGAATGCTGGATGTCAACTAGCAAGCCAAACACTCCTTGCACACTGGCAGATTGACATCAATTCAGGTCCATGGAGATTATAAAATAACTTTTTTATGAATAAGATAAAATATAACAAAAAAATCTAAACAGTTTATATCCTGTATAAATTAAAAACAGGACCTGCCTATATTGGCTATAAATGATGCTGTGGTTTTCATCAATAGATTTACAAATACAAATTTGCGAAATAATAATATTGTATGCAGACTGATGTTTATTTAAAGGAAGTCTAACCAGAAATGGCCTTGAGGCCCAAGCACGACTTGTCCACACCTCATACACATAACAAACTCGGAGAATCAGTTAGTGTCAATTTACTTTAAACATGTCTTTAAATTGTTTTATGCTTCTTCCTACAAATTCTTTTATTGCAGGTTACAAAAAAAATTGATTGCACAAAAGTAGTAAACTACCTGTTTTGTCAGATGAACATATATATGGTATATGATGTCACAAAGCCTGGAGCTATTTTAGATTTTTTTCCTTACCAGATTGACTATGCATGTAATGACAATCTTGAGGCGCCAATACACTTATTGCATACAGAAATTAATGTTAAATGGAAAGGTGTGGTCATTGGTGAATTTACCGATTTGATTTTTAAGTGCTTGAAATGAAGATAAATACAGGTGTCTCCCAAAGGTTACTCTCCCAAACTCATGAGACCAAAATCAGGGTTCTGTACCCCTCTTTTATCTTGATTTGAACACAGACAATATGAAAATTGTTGTAAATAGACATTAATTTGGGCTTATATTATTTTGGGTGCCCATAGGTTTCCCATAACCTAATCTTCTATAGAAAACTCCTCTGACAGTGTAACCTCCAAATTAAGAAAATAATATTTATTGTCAATTTTTAAAAGAGACAAAATTATTTCTAACTCATTATTAAACATTTTTTCATGCTCAGCAACCCCCACCATATTGGCGCCAGAACTGAATATCAAATTCAATTCATCCGAAGATCCTCAACTTGTTTGCTCCACACAACCTAGCAGCCTGGGCGAAGGGATTCATTTGGAAACTATATGGTTGATGAATGGAGCTATGAAGGAGGTTCAGAGTTCTGACCTGGGTGACCATACTTCAGTGTTGCCAGTGACAAAAGAGGATTTTAGCGGCGCCCTTCCACAGGTAGGTTACTCCTAGAAAAATATAAAATCTTAAAGTTCTGACATTCTCAAAATCATTTATGGAAATTTAAACAGAGATTAGCTTCAAGAAACTGACCAAAATGTAAGCTTTAGTCACAATTTGTATTTCTTCAGAATTACCAGAGGTTGAAGGTATTGATAGTTTCATCTTTCGTCATATGTGTAAAATAACTTTACTGAATGAGATCCCCATGTAACAGTGGTGTTCTCAAGCCATTGAGCTGGCACAATCAGGACTATCTGCTGTACTCTATAGTTTGGAGAGGGGGCAAGACACGACCGTATGATTGATAGATGTGATGACTTCCTGTTTCTGATGGCTACAATCTGGGATATAATATGGGGAGAGATTGTGTAATTGACTGGTGTTGAGCGGCTCCACTTCTAGGTTGTCTGGGTAGGAAAGGGAGATAGGTCTTCAATATCCTTTGTCACGTCCTTACCTTAGGAAGACAAAGTATTCAAGTTGCTAATCACACAACTTTACCTAACTGTATTCCTAATTTTGTCCCATTGTTTCAGTTTATGTGTGCTGTGAAGGCATGTCTAGCAACACTCTGCTCAAATGAGGAGAGCAGTCCGATCTTTCTTCTGGATATCAAGGTATATATATGCTTATTTTCCATTCCTTTCAATCAGGGTGCTTTCTACAGAGATATTTCTCACCAACTGGCCTGCTGGCATGCCATCATTTGCAATAAAATTAACTTATTGTTAGATATCACTGACCATAATAAACGAATCCAACAAAACAAGCGTTTGTTGGTTTGTTCCTTGATGCATTCCTGTGCTCTACAACTGAATCATTTATTCAGACTATTCAGTCTGTTGGGATTTCTCTAGTCCAGGGCGGACAATTGGATGGAGCTAAGGGGCACCATGAAGCCGATCTGTCTGTGTCCTGATTCTGTCCTGTCATGTCTTTGTTTGTTGCCAGTGATGTCACAGATGGTTTCAGTAACCCATTGAAAGAAGTGAAATAAACTTATGTACAGTGTTAAACACAAGTCAAACAAACAAACTATGTTTCTTCCATGCTTTTCTTTTTCTATTCATTCTTTTAAATTTTATTTCCTTTTGAAAACCTCAGATGTACTCCTTTTTTTCGGTTTCAATCACTTTATAATCACTTCATTTTTTACAGTATAAGAAAGCAGTCAATGAGATTTTTATTTTTATGTTAACTAAATAAACTATTACGTGACCAAAAATGTTGATGTCTTCAATTTCTCTTGACAGTTATCAGATTCTATGGTTGTCTTGGAGGAAGGAGAGACGAAAACTGTAGAAGTGGCATTATCTGAACCTCCTCTTGTTCTGTGTGGTTTGTATGGAGCAAACGACTTCAATAATTGCAAAGTCCAGATTGTCTCACAATTGTCGGATACAGATGCACCATCTTGTGTTAATGGTATAGAACTACCCCAAGTACATTTCATGACAAATTTTGAACAGCCCTTTTATTCCATGACATTAAATCAGGATAACAATAATTCTGTTGCTATTCCGCTGACGGCCTCATCAGATGGTGTGATAGATGGAAATAGGTCGTCCATACTGACAGTTGATGTGCTCGTTAACAGTCGTGTTTTGGAACAGTTTACTAAAACTATTCAGGTAAGAGTAACGGATGGGTTTTTAGAATAAACTTGAACCTTTAGGACATAAATCCACTCTGAGCTTTGAATATTAACCCAAATCTGTGTTTATTGAACAGTTAACCAGTTTTATGCCTTATGCAGTAATTCGCCATATTAAAACAGAACCTGGATAAATACATTCAAGTTGTACAATAGTCATGTGCCTTGACAAAATGGTATTATGCCATGTTATACTGCTCAATACCTTGATAAATGGTATAATGGTGGGTATTTGTGAGGAAGCTGCCTCTGTAGATCACAAGGAGCTAACCAGTATTAAACACGAAGTTGGTCACACTAGGTCCTTGTTGAAATAAGCTTTGATAAAATACAAATGAGAAATGAGACCACAATAAAATGGTTTTATTTTCTGGTCTCTGAAATACCCTATCTACATGTATAATGACATGAGGTAATACATACAAGAGACTAAGCTAAGCAACCAAATTCCAATTTGTTAAAATGTCAGGGGCAAGTTTCTGAAAGTGCTATTAAATTTAATCGGCTATTAGATGATGTCACACCATGTTGAAAGTCTATCTCTAACCCGGTGTTTGCGATTTAATCTAGTGTTAGCAGCTAAACGTCTTTCGAGTAACTGGCCCTTGAATATTAAAATGTGTATAATCTATAAAGTATATGTCAGTGATAGCGTTTTGTCCTCTACTTATAGTTGACTGTTGAAGACAACACAAAACCTACTGTGTGCAAAGTGCTGGCTGGTCGATATGTCACAAGCTTTGATGGAAGGTAAAGAAGGTCCATTATTCTCCTCATCTACTAATATAAAGATCTTACTTAATCTTCTCCTTACCATCTTGACCCCATCTTATCATTCAACTTATGTCTACATTAATTTTCAACTGATCGGTTTTGAAAAATCATGTTTTAACATGTTATCTAAACACTGGTGCAAAGCGTGAAAGGAAATAGCTACTCATTGAGGGCTCGTTCAGTTTTATATTGGACTGTATGTACCCCTTTAGGTACCTGCATACCACCTTTCAATGCAATTAAAAGATCAGAACAAAAACTTATTTATACCTTTTAATTAAACTTAAACATTTCAAGTTTATTAATTCGAAATTCTGATTTTGAATAGTTAACTTTGGGCCTTAAATTTCGCTTTTCAATGAGGTCTTTAAAAAGGTGTTGAAGATTAATGGGATGAACTTCCGATCAGCAGCCTAGGCTCCCCACTGTGTTTTCTTTTGTCATATGTTGAGTTGTTCCTTTGATCAATCGAGTAATGTTTTTTTTAAAAACAGGCCCAGAACACTTATTATCATAACTGAAAAAATGTACATAATCTTGTAAATGTTTTGGTTAAATATGTTCGTGAAGATCAAGATGTATTTATATGTTTGTTACAGTACATTGGTATGTTTTATATGTTTGTATTAATTGATGGTGGGTGATTGTTTGTAAATGTGTTTTACAAGGAAAAATATGCATGTCTAAAAGTTACTGAAATATCACAGATGAAAACAAACCTATTTGAATATTACTATATCCCACATTGAATAAATGTCTAATGGCTTTGACTGTAGTACATTGTATTTGATAAACAAAAAAAAGTATAGGATAACAGATTTGTGATCACTCTTGTTATTTGTGCGGACTTTCTTTTACCTGTACAGCATATTTCAATTACTTGAAAATTCAACCAAATCCACGAACAGCTTCATAGGCTGTGAAATAGGCACTATCATATATACATGTATAAGCAAATTATATGTGTAAATAACACATCCCATTTTAATAATGTATTAAGAATCATGCAAAACAATGGCGAACAAGTCACTAAACGTGACAACTACATTTATTTAACCTAAAACTGAAAGGTGGTAAGTCTACTGTTATATGGTTTTCACACACAAGCTACATGTATAGTTCCTACCCAACATGGCTCTGTTAAACAACCTTAAACAAGACCTCAAGAACCTATATTGAGGGGAAATTCATAAATATTGTACAAGTTATCAAAAGAGGGCGAGAATATTAAAAAAGTTACCTACAATGTCTGCCATATAGATAATTTAGTCTGTAGATCAAGGAATACCCGGTACACAGATTTCAGATTGATAAACATACAGTAATTACTTTCTATTTGAGTAATCTGATAAAATAGGGTTAAATTCAGTGGCTGATGGCCACTAGCTGGTTTATTGTTTCTGAGTGCCAGTGCTGATGGATACAGGTAAGTTTACAGGTTTATCAGAATGGACACTATAGTCAGACAGTTACTTCATATGCTAAGTTTAGTTGCCTCCTGACTCCTGGATAACATGTCCAATTTTTCCGGTTCACAACATATAAGGTCAATCCTACACAAACCCAAGCCCATACATTTTTTTCACTGAAAAAAAATAACCTGTTTTACATTTTAGTCTAATTCTATTCAGTTTGTGATCTTGAGAGTTAAATGTATCTGTTTCATTTGAAACACCTACAGATTGACTGGAGTTATTCGTGCGAGACCTAAAGCCAGTGTAATAGATATGGCAATTTAAAATCTCTATTGTTCAACACTTAATCAAAAAGGTGTAGAGCGACATTCTGGTAACCATAAGTAACCATATTGTAAAGGTTTCCTGCAATTATTCGTTATTCACTTAATGTGGAGTCCCCCAATGGTCTATCTTCCTTGTAAGTGTAGAAATGAATTTTTCCTGTTCTTAAATAAAGTACATTTAAGTGCGTCTCAGCTCCATAAGCTATATGGTTGCATGAGGTGAGAACTTCCTGGATCACAGCCTTTTAGATGTGGCGGTTAAACTTAACTAGCACATAACCTGTGTATACCAAGCCTAAAACTAAGCTGCAATATAGGGACTCTTCCTTAAAATCTCCCCTCTTCTGCATTCCTCTTGGTCTTTAGTAATTAAATGTAAAAGTGTAGAATTATTCCTTGTCTTTATCTTCACTATTGTCTTCTATCACACAGCCAGGACTATATGTGTTTAATGGTCCTACTGTCACATATAAGAATATAGAAACACTCATTTTCTAACTGAACAAAACACTGAATGTATTATGGATGTGTTTATAAGTCAAATACCCTTAAGAGGGGCGACAGTCAATCAATCAATCAGTCAATCATTTTTACTTGTGTCTCACAACATGTCTCTTGTTGTTATCATTTGACAATATGGTTTCAAATTTGAAATTAACAAGAGAGCTCAAAATCCCTCATCAAGTGGGCTTTAGGAAAGCATTTTTGTTACCCATTTACATTTAACATAATGTTGAAACCACCTGAAACAGTGAGTGATCATTCTACTCGAATGTGGAGCCCTGGACATGTAAACATTAATAGAAATATATATATCTGCAACAAAAGTAACTCCACAAAGTATTTGTAAAAAAAACTCCAGTAACTTGTGAATGATATTTACATACCAATATGTACTTAAGTAGGCCTAAAACTAAAAAGTTATCTGAAGAATATTAAATTG
>JAQQZZ010095748.1:0-13370 GCA_030265115.1 Mopalia vespertina | reverse complement strand
CTGGTCCTCTTCTCCCTGATTTCATATTGTCATAATTAAACTGCAATTTACAGAGCTGGTCCTCTTCTCCCTGATTTCATATTGTCATAATTTTGAAGCTGATTCATTTAAACCATCAAAGGAAGATACAATACTTGTGAAATAGAATTATCGCAATATGCTTACAAATAATTTTGAGTACAGTACCGAATGATGCCAGCTACTAAGTAATAAGTCGTTCGATTCGTCGCTAATACCGTATATTTTAGACAGACCTTCAACATGGTGTGACGTCATCTAGTAACGGATTAAATTTAATACGCTTTGTGAAACAGGGACCACTTTAACAAATTGTCGTACAACATAAAAATCTCGCACGAAATTTGTACGACTGTAATTTAACCTGACGAAATTTTAGCGTACGATATTTTGTTGTACGACATTCTGTGTCCCTTAATTTGCTTAAAAATCGAACGGCATCTTCTACCAAAATCGAAGCAGGACCATAAATATATAGAAATATTATAGATATGCCTGTGTGAAAACATCATTTACCGTCTTGACCATGGACAGTCTTTAAATCTGTACTCACTGGGAGCAGGAAATGGCGATAAAGTTCATTAACGAGGAAAAGTGTCAATTCTGACACATTAATTCTTCCTTTTAAATCGAAAGGCGACAGATTTTTGTCGCCGTAGAAGTAATCAAACAGTCTCAGTCCCCATAAGATACTTCATTGTATTTTTCATCGCAAGAAAATTGCTGCTAAGTCTTAAAATTGTAAACTTACTTTTATTTGAGTGACATTTCAAAATAAGTCGCAGAAAGACCCTACATAAATAATTTAAATGTAACGAGTGAAATAACACGATTTATAAACCTAAAAGTACGACAAATCACCGGAGAGCTCACATGTTCATAAAAGAGCAAAATGAGGTTAATTGCCTTACTTCTATAGTTACATATCATATGTGCAGTGATATGTTTTTCTGCATCACAAATAAGTTGCATACATGACAAAACTGGAGACAAACACACACCACTAAAATCATTATGTACACGCGAGACAGGCGTAGTATTTGAACAGATGATCGTGTTAGACAGTTAACACAATAAATTACTCAAGAGCTATAATTTATGATTAAGCATGAATCTCTTTCAGCCGCTCTTTCCCCCTTTTCCAAACAAATCTTTAGGCCTTGAAGAGGGGCAGTTTATGCTGATTTGTTTATGCTGTTTCTTATTCTTGGGTCACTCCGTGTCAAATCAATCAGTTTTCTGAAAAGTTCCCGCTCGACCCTCTCAGATTTTGATGAAACTCCATCAAAATAATCTATTGTGTGACAAATGAACACACATACAAAAATTAGCATCACACGACATTTCCTTTCCGAGAATTACACCCTCTAAAAATTTGCTCTAAACCTCCATTGTTCGCGCTCGCGAGGGGTGAAAACGCGCGGTGTTTTTCTGACTCCGAAGTTTAGAACTTATTTTTTTCTCCAAATTGCAAGAATGTGGCCTCATATTACTTGTACTCCCTTCCCTGCTCAAATTTGTTGCACCCAAAGTAACCACTTTAGTCAGTCGCACATAATTTTGGTGATTTCCGAGGTCACCTTGTGCCTATATGCGTGGATATATGCATCCCCTATCAGAGATGTATTATATATAGGTGATTGTCTATCACCCCAAGCAAGTAAGGGGTAATTAAGTCATTTATAAAGGAATGGCACCCATCCAAAGTTGGGTCTGCGTGAAATAAAAAGCAAAACATGCCCATCCATCTCGACAATGGATCACCATATGGACAGTTAAAGCTTTTTCTGAAACTTACCTTATTAAATAGATGTATTAGATCTACTCGTCAAAACATTTTAGCTTTGGTACTCAACTCCCCGTGTTTAGATATCATTTTGAGGCTCGAGTGTACGTGGTTCTGGGCCTATAAAACACTATTTATAAATTGACATTTTTCAACACGACATTGTCACCTGTCTTAAGTTTAAACGGTAAAGCACATCATTGAAATGGAAAATATTTTCCTTCGGAATTTTTAGCTATTCGCATGTGTTTGAAATATGTGTTATAAACATAGTCAAATTGCTGACTTTGGTCTTGAATTGAACTGATTCGGTTTTCAGAAAATAATCGTCAAGGTGTTTCAATATACTTTTATCGCAAATGTCTATATTCTTTATGAGACTGGATTATTTTATGCATTTGTACATTAAAAATGACAATAACTGTACACACCTGGCACTGGTTTAAAGTCTAACGGTCGATATCATACACCCAACATTTCTTATCAATTGCAGATCTGATTTAGAGTCATGTCACCGGATAAACTAAATATAGGAAAACGCATAAAAGAAAAACATGTTTATTATGTATGAAACGATGGTAACGCCTCGTATCTCTTTACAGCTTTGTGCAGTATGTTGTATAAAGGGCATTTTATTCAAGACAATATTGCTCACGATTTACATAGACAGTAATCAGTAGAAATAGACAAGCCATTATTAATGTAAACAATTAAGGTGTGTCTTAAGTTACCTCTAAACAGTAGCCTGTTTATGAAGACGTAACTTCCGAGACAGAGACACGAACTCGTATCTACAGCCATCAATAATAAGGAAATTGAACGTAAGTCAGTTCACCATTGTACACAACTCGCATCATTAATACTTAACAAATGTTATCCGACTTCCTATTTAAATAGCCCTATTTACTGGCACAAAGAAGAGTTTGTTTTCTTAGAATATTTCTGTTATTCATGTACTCTCTACCGTATTTCATATTTGACGTCACTGGAAAGTTGTCGTTAACCCAGCAGTTATAACTGCTGAGTTAATGACAACTTTCCAGTCTGTATAAGTTTCCGTCACTTCTTTGTTCGGGTAAATAGCTTTTGGTATTATGTGGAAGACTACAGAATCATCGTAGTATACCTGCAGAGCTAATTAAATGACCATTACAAAGAACATACCTGAGCTTTTATCCAGAGATGAAATAAAAATAACTAAATCCATGCAGTAATCATTACAATTCGTATTACATGGCAATACGTACAAAGCGTTCCGGTTTACAATATGTTCTCAGACGATCACTGTATTGTACACGGAAATTTCACTTTGTCAAGATGCGTGGATAACAGGTGACTCACGAATATTAAAAATTTTATACCAGGCATGAGCGATGATATTTACAGAAATTATTACATTCGTACCCAGCACGTGCGTGCATCTTTCCTGATAATGTTATATTTGATTATAACTTAGATGCGTAGGACACTGCTGTGGATTTGGGGCTTATATATAACAATTTCGCATGGAGCTGATTTGAATATTACATATGCCACTGTCTACAAAGGAAGCCTGCATTGTTTAACTATGTTTATGGTAATTTGAAGCTTGATAGAGTAGAGGAGGTGACAGATTTAGGAACCTAATTACATCTCGTTTGAATTGTTCAGGTCGTATTAATAATGTGTGTTCCAAAGCCATGTATGTTGGGTCTTATGAAATGATTATTTATAGCTCTTGTCAGAAGTAACGTAGAATACTGTTCTCAGGTTTGGTCGCCTGTTGCTTAACGTCACAATGACCGCATAGAAAGAATTCACAAAATTATTTATACTATAATCTGGTGAAGGGGATTATAATGTTACTTATTTAGAATTATGTAATTAATTTGGTTTTGTAAAGTTTTAACGATCGTCGAGTTATGTTAGATTTATCACTGTTACACGGCATTATAAACGCCTGATATGATTACCCATACATATTACAAGAAATACATTTGTATGTTTCTGACTAAAAACCTGAGGAACCCTGTATTGTGTTACGTTCCCTATTCGAGAGAGTAAACTTCAGCAAAACGAACTGAAGCCTAAAGTTTTACAATCTTTTAACAGTCTATGTTACAGTTACAGTTATGTGGCCACTGTTACAGTTACAGTTAGTTTCAGTATGTTACAGTGATAAAGCAGATTTGTTTTCTAGTCAATACACTTTTATGGAATCCATAAGAAACTATGTCAAATAATTGCACTGAATAAATTTGAATGAGTGTTTTTCATGCATTTTTTATGAAATTGCACCATTTTAAGAAGTTATTATACACTGTATATAGCGTTGATGTAGTCTGCAATTGAGTTGACTGTGTCCTTTGGCCCGTTGACTGTGTATGAAATAAATAAATATGCCAGTTGTGGACAGACCGATTTTGAGAGACAAGTATATGTACTTTGGTCTGTCTTTGGACTTTATCATTGAGCTTTTTGATCAACTGATTATGTATAATGTTATTCTAATTTACTGTATTTGTTCTTTAAATATGGTTATATTTTAATTTACTTACCGTAACCGCTGTGCATGAAAAGGGTTTCACAAATCTAACAATAACACAATATAGTCATAAAAACAAACCATACGGCATTAATAAATGAAATATCAGTACAAAGAAGGGTTTATTGTGCTTGGTCGATACAGCCACTTGTTAGCTAGAAACTAAAGGGTTGGTTTACCCTCGACCTAAATTGGAGCCGATTATTGTATTCGCTTAACAGAGCAAATAAGGCTTTTCATGTCAATGATTTAGTCGCAGCCAGACATCATCAATAACTAATAAGCGAAAAGTGTATACACCTGCATAATTGTCTATGGTTTCACCAGGATAAAGGGTTTAAGAGTGAACGAATTGATAGGGTGGTGATGGATTTTCAGTTTAACATCGCTGTCCCTTTTGTGGTGTCTTTGTGTTGTGTTGTGTCCTGTAATTGTACTTTGTTTTTTTTTTTACACTTTGAGAAGACCACATGCGCATGTCTCTAGACGCTTACAGGCTTCTCCCCTTCCATCATGCTCGTTCTATTATTTATAAAACCAAAGTTCGGAAACAGTAATTTTTTTTTAAAAGATGCCGTTCTACTTATTCATTATTTACTTGCGCAAGCGTGCGATCGATTATGGGAAACCTGGTTGAGAGTATATAGGCTAAGGATATTGAGTAAGTAGAATGATAACTGAGGTGGTCCTCAGATTATTCCTATATTGGCAGAAATACTTCGAATTGTTTAAATCTGACAGCGGCATTGGAAAGACAATATACGAATTAACCATGCCCAGTTATTACAAGCTTTAAATTTATTGCCATTGGAATGTATACGCTTCAACTGAATCACTCTTTCTGACATTTAGCTTTATAAAGGTTAAAACAAACAGGATCAAGCATCTCGAGACATGTGCGTGTTAACCGACACGTTATCCCACCTACAAAATATCCTTTGGTACGGCGTTAAACACTAACCAAACAAACAAATCATGCATTCCGCTGTTATTTATGTTATGTTCAGCTTCAATGGTAGAATTTCGCACAACACCATCATGTATTCACACGAAAGAGCACTTTAACAGAAAAGTAGGTTCAAAAGTATTCAGAGAAATTCCGTATTGCAAAGGGTTACCACAAAGAACAAATTTGCAATCGCCTAAATGAAAACCCGCGGAAAGGGACTGTTTCTAAACCTGTGGCAAGTCTTTGGCAAAAAAGAGTAAAACCGTCCATTACTATTAAATACTTTAGTTTATTGTAGAGAAAGAAATATTTGCTTGCCTCCATTCACAAGGCCTTGGCTATTAGATATATTTATATTAAGGTATCCACGAAATTGTTAAAGCCTTAGATTCAAGTTCAATGTGCTGCTTCTGTCCTGCGGCTTTTGGGTTCTTTCTCCAGAAAGAATTAAACTACAAGTATATGTTTATATATCCACGTAAATACCTGAAAGGCAGCAACATACTGGATTAACTGAAAACCGGTTTGCATGCGTAGATCTGGAGTTTGCGGAATCAAACGATTAGAAAATAAATAACACCGTCGGAACTTGGTTGTTACGTAACCATGGTGACGGCTCGTGTCGTCCTGCGGCCGAACATAGTAGCTTTGAACGATCGGGAAAAAGTCTGCTTGTGTTCAACGACCTTTAAATGGCGTAATGACTGCCCGACCGAAATCGAACTAAAATGTTAAAAAGCTATATATTTAATTACAAATATATAAATCTTTGGTTCATTTGTTGATGTTAAAAAGTGATCAGTCTGATATTACAAGCATGTGTTGAAATCTATTTTACTGCGAACCGCCAACTATAGTTGTTATTTGATTAAAACCGTCGCCGGCTTACCTCCATAGTATACATAATAGACGCACCCGTCTTACCTCCATAGTATACATAATAGACGCACCCGTCTTACCTTCATGGTATACACTATAGACACAGTCTGCATTAAAAAGCAAGATGATGCTTGATGTTTACAACATGACTGCAAATATTTTTTTTATCTTCAAGAAATTGACCAAAAATGTATTTATTTCTAATTAAATATATAGGTTTTGGTTTCGATTTAATGCTTTAAATATTTTGAACATAACCTTTTATAAAACCAGGTCAACAATATACCGACCATATAAGCCGGCAATTTGTATTTGCAACTTCTCAGCTGTAACGGTACCAGAATCTTGTGACGGGTCAAAGTTAACACGTGAAGAGTCTGGTTCACGCGAGACAAGAAGTTTGTATGGTAACCTGATTTCACGACATTCGTAAAGCACAGTATTACATTTTATTGACAAGTACCCGGATATTATATTAAAATTGTCGCTGTTTTACCTCCATAGAAAATATAGACGATTTCTTCATCAACCGTATTATGTTTTGTAGCATCTTGTTACCAAAGAGTCACATGTCGGAATAGAGTCTACGTCACAGAGAACGGAAAAAGGCAACTGTTTAATATGTACATTGAGGAGTTAAGAATTATTAGTTTTGCTAATACTGTACTTTTAAGAAGAACTGCATTCCTCTGCAGCTGTACGATGCCCTTAGCTAATGTCGATTCTGTTACGGATGCCAAGATTAATATTTACGGGTACTCTTTCGTAAAGATAGAAATCGTAATGGCTGTGGTGTTGCGTGCTACACATTCGATATATACCACTGTAAAGACCTGGGCCCACTTACACAGTCTTCTTAGGTTAAGTTGACCTTTACACTTCAGGTGATACTTAAGAGGAAAATTGAGCCCCTTTAGACCTAAGCTTTAGGATGCTTTGTGCAAGTGGGCCCTGACCATGATATTTTGATAGAGGTACTCGAATCAGTATGGTACCAATCAAATGAATCGACAGCAAACCGTTTATCATTGGATCCGTATATAGCCCACTTACAGCTGACCCTAACCAGTTAGCATTATTAGAGAGCCAAACTCTCTCAAATAATCATCTTAGGGGGTCTTAATGTAGATCAGCTAAAACGTTACACAGGATTACTCAGACACCAAGCACTTTAATTGACCTAATCTTGACCACTCGACCAGATAAAGTCTTTCACAGTGGTGTTATACCATCTGGGTTCAGTGACCATTCAATTGATTATGTTATACGAAAAGTCCGTAAACCTTAAGTTAATCAAAAAATAATTTCTACCAGACCCTTTCGTAACTTTAATCAATCATCATTCGCAAAAAACCTTAAGCATGTACCATGGAGTTTCCTGGATGCTGCAGATGACACCAAACAGGCGTGGAAGTTGTTTAAACGGCTTCATGTTTCCATGTATGACAAACATGATCCGAACCGTCGAAATTCGCATTTATGACCGTAACGTTGAATGTATGACGAACAATCTCATTTCATTTTTTACAGGAACGCAACTTTTGGGACAACAAGGCAAAAAAGTCAGTAGCTGTGCCAGACTGGAAAAAAGCAAAACATTTCAGGAATCTGTGTAATAACTTTTTTAAATCTCTAAAGAAACATTATTAATGTGAATTAATATCGGAGAACAAAAAGTTCTCGTTAATACATTGATTCCTATATCGATCAAATTAAGAAACATAAGTATTCAAGTAGATGACAGCGAAATAACTGATTACAGTTCAATTGCTAATATTTTTAATGATTTCTTTACGAACATTGGAACTCAATTTTAATATGATGACTCTAATTTGAGGACTCTAAAAGACCATTTCATTTTGGAATTTTGGGGCAGCACGCGTGACTTCACCTCTCCCATCTTTGTACTCTATTTATTTGTAAAGCAACCGACACTAGTGGCATAAGTAGTAGACTGTTAAAATGTTCCGCGAAATGTATACCCCCTCCCCCCTAACGGATATATTCAATCTCTCTTTGAAGACTGAAACTCTCAGAGATGACTGGAAACAAGCAAAAATCACACTGGTGTATAAGGATGGTGCCAAAAATGATATAAATATTTATAGACCTATTTCGGTTCTGCCTGTTCCAATGAAAATCTTAGAGAGAGCAGTCATTGATCAATTATATACATTTCCCTCAAACACTCGACATCCACAGCTCTTGCTGACGTCACGGACTACTTCAGCAAGAAAGGAAGTTTGGAGTTCAACAGAGGTCGATCCTGGGGCCTCTTTTGTTTATTATGTATATTGATGATTTACCACTGTCCTACAGAACTGCAAAGTTGCCTTTATGCAGACGTTACGGCACATTTGTCAGTCGACAAGGACCCGAAACATACAGGCAATATCCTTATGAATTAAATAATGTAAGTCGTTGGCTCACTGATCATCAGCATTAAATCTATGACTTACGGAACCTCTAAACGTTTACATAATAGTGATCCAGTGAATATAAAGTTCGGGGGTGAAGATATACAGCGCGAAGACCCATTTAAATATTTGGGATATGGTTTGATCCACAACTATCAAGGCAGACTCAGATAAATAAAATGTGTTATAAAATATCCCAACGGGTCGCTGTCATGTCCCGTGTCCGTAGCTACCTTGACCACCGAACTCTACTTACAGTTTATAATATCCTTGTATTACCACACTTTCACTACTGCAATAGTATATTATCAGGCTGTGGCAATACATTTCTTTCAAAAGTCCAAAGGCTCCAAAATAGAGGAGGGCATGTTATTCTCTGGGAACATAAAGGGGACCATATTGATTCCAGCGACTCAACTGGCTACCACTCTCCTCACGACATCAATTCTATATCTGTGTAAATCTGTACATAAATGTTTAAATAATGTTTAAATTGGACATCGACATGCCCTGCAGGATATACCCCTCCCCGGGCTCCCCGGTTGATTGTACGAGGTAATAAAGAGGCATTTTGTTTACCGTGTGTTGCGTCCCGCGTCGGAGGAGTATGGCATCCTGGTGAATGAGGGGCAACTTGGCTGACAGAAGGTGGCAACAATGCCACCTGCTCTAACTCGTCACATTGGCTCAATATTCTCCTTGATGGGTGGTCAGGTTGGCCCGATCTGATCAATCGGCTGGTCACGTCGTGTCCTGCAGTGATCAAATTATAGCCCATAAAAGATTAATAAATCGACAGTTTTACACCCAAAGAACGCTGGAATAACTAATAAATCACCAAACTTTAAATTAATTAAAGACCATTGTAAAAGGCGGGGGCTCATGGGTCAAATGTGTAGAATATCTTACGTTTTATACGCAAGTTCTTTTATGTTATTATATCATACATGTTATCCCGGATATCTTCCTCGGCTGGTTACCGCTGGAAAGGAATCACCCTCGTTGGTGTTCCGTGGTGGGTAGGGAACATGGGTAGTGAAACAAAACAAAACAAACATGGCAACACAACATAACACAAAAAAAGAAAATGAAATAGTTGAACTAGACAATATTAAAGAGAACTGGCCAATTTGTTTTAGTAATAACCAGTAAAATAGATAATAAACATGTATATAAAATATCACCATTCGCCATAAATAAGACCTTTATAGAATCCGCTAGTACATTAAAAAATGAAACCGAAATGCGAAGTTGTGATATTTTAGCAAAATGTACAAGAAAACAAAGGTCTACAAACTTACTTAATTTAAAAAATACTTAGGCTCCGGCTCCAGTTCCTTATTTTGATCCTGTGGAAATCCCAACAGCTATAATATTTCTAGCATTCTGAGAATCTGACAATTACTGCATATCATAGATTGAACTGAGTTGGATAATAGATGGAATGTTTTAAAGTTTGTTTATTAAGAAAAAAATTGACCTCCCTCTCCCCCTTAATTGGTCCAATTTATGGCTCAGCTAAATATACATTGCTACGACTGGTAACTCGCTACTAATACATACGAATGGTAACTCTCTACTAATACATACGAATGGTAACTCGCTACTAATACATACGAATGGTAACTCGCTACTAAAAAATCGATGCTGATGGGTCAACCTACTATACTAATTGTTAACGAAAAAAATCGTTAAATGCTGGTAAGCGAAATAACTTATTTTGGACTACTGTGTTGCAGTTAAGGCTACATGTCACAGGAACAAATGTAGCCGAAGAACTTGGCGTTGAAGCAAACGTTGCCGGATCAATTCCTGTGGAGCAATTTGTGACCGTAGCAACTGTCACCGCAGATATTGTCATTGCCGCAAATCTCGCCTGGGAACCTGTCACTGCGCAATTATCTACGACGCCTTCGCTGGAGCAAATAACTCGGAAGCAATTCTATTGAATGCGCTTCTGATGAACTCAATACTGATCTGTCATATACCGGACACGTATATCGTTCCAAAGTCATGGCGTTAAAAGTGACAAGAGTAAGAGAGTCCAGCTAGTTACATTCCAGTTCATACTACATGTACTTCTAAAGGTATGCTTGTCTTGGCATTCAGATAGCTCTTATCGATTTATTTCGTTCGACTTATTAGCATGGAATAAAAAGCAGACATCATCGTCTTACAAAGTGGCGGCAGGGCTATAAATCTATAGAAACACTAGAGATATGCCTAGGGTTAAGTATAATTTACAGTCTTGATCATGAGTGCTCTTAAATATGTAGCCTTTGTGGGAAGATCGCAATACAGTTATGATAGACTACGCTCCCAAGACCTTCTAGGTTAAGAGCAAGCATGGGGTAATATGCACTCACATGACTCCACACAGAAGAGTTCCGGATGCGAGAGGTTGGTTATTTCCACCTGAGAGTTTATTGCGTGCACAAAATCCTTTTTATATTATAATACCTCGTTAAATATAATAATAGTTCATTCTATGCTAAAAATATAAAATGGATTTTAGTGATTACTAATATCCAGCCCATCTTATGGTTTCCATAGAGATTTTATGACGCTACCTTATTTAGAGGAGCTCTGTGTTGAAACAAAGGTGCGTGTTGTCACTCAATTCACTGTATTTCTATCATTTAAGATATCATTTTATTTTAATGTCAGAATTAAGGTTATGGTTAGGTTAAGGTTTTAAGTTAAAGATTAGGTAAAGTGTTATGGTTAGGCATTCTAACATATAATCGATTCTACTTCCTACGTCGAGACATTGACTAAGTTGTCTTAGTATCGTCCACTACAGAAACTCTCGCGAGAATACGACTGATGGTCAGGGTGAGTGCTCGGATTCAGTATCGTAGTTCGCGTGATAGACATGCCGTATTCAGCATATTTTGTTTCATATGTTTTTCCCATGATGGATCTGCAAAATTGCTACATAAATATTGAGAGCGATTTTGATGGCTTAACCTTAATATATCAAAAAGAGCTAGGAGGCCCTTATATACGGCTGTTTCGTTCTGATGCTGATAATTATAGATAACATAGGAACACGTGTCAATGTACACATAGGCAGTCCTTGTAAGATTTCATGTAATAGAAATAAGACACGTTTTGAAACCATAAAATATTTTCAACAAGTTTTATTAATTTTTTTCCTGGGGTAAAAAAGTAAATTAACTCGAAATGGAAAATGTTAGCTTGGGACATAGAACAACCTAGTATGTTTAATTTTAAGAGTAGGTTTAAGCGGTGTAGTTAATCTCTTCCTAGTCTATTGTCGCTTTTATGACAATTTTTTATTGTGGTTATTATATTACAAATTAAGAGTACAAACGCGATCTAACGCAAGTTGTACGTTAACTCTAATGGGTCCGTCTCTTCCTCTTGCGGATGTCAGACCAAGCTAGGCCATTCACAGGATGGTGTATTCTCGGATGTCATCAGAGCAATCTGGAGATTAGTATGGTCCCCAGTTCCCATCATGCAATGCAAGAGCGGAGCATTGTAGGAGACGAAGACCACACTATCTGGAGATGGGCGGCTGTTCTGTTAGAGGTACTTTGAAATGTGATTTAAGGTCGATGATGTCTTAAGATCAATATTTTGTTTAAATTGCAATCACAGGCAGGATCAAAAACGCAATAAAGATGTATATAATTGAGATTTAGGCAACGAAACACGTTCAGTTGTTATGTTATTTTGTGTGATTTTATGCCATCTTTCCGGCGGTTAACATTATACGTTTTCAGGGTTTTTTTCTATATGTTTTTTCACTTTATTCACTGTTTAGCAAATAATGCGATATTTGCGAAATTGTTTTTGCACGCAGATTTACAGTCTGACACAGTGTATATGATGTAATGAGATTGGCTTAGTTCAGGTACAAAGCAAAGTTTAACAACAATGTACAATTAAAATATGTTTGTTATGTAACCATGGTGACTTCTCGGCCATGTAAACGTTTATATGTCGGGGTTTTCTTTGATAAAATATTTTTTTCTATGTTTCTCTGCAAATAAAATGTATGAATTAATTATTTATCATTTTAAAAAATTCCAAGTAATAAATCTGTCTCAAATAACATATTGAACAAATGTTTTGTTCGATTTTCACTTCAAACTGATCCAGATGCGATAACGAAACCCTATTAAAGTATAACTAACGTTTACTTCAGAACCCATCTGTCTGTCTTATGGAAATTTTTATGATTTTTGAGCGAGGGTAGCGGGGGTATTCATAATTATTCATGTTATATATTTTTGCAGTAGTATAGTAAGAAACCAGGCTTACATAATGGTTTGTTCTTAACCGGCTGTTCCAGTTGAATAATCAGAATGAACAGTGATGAACCAGAACATGCAGTGTAACTCTTTCAGGTCCACTCTCACGGTACGATTTACAAATACGACATAAGGACATCCCTTTTGTTTGTTGCATTTTTATTTATCAAGAAATAGAACGAAACTGTGGACCAATCATAATTACGCAATATAAAGGGGAATCCCCTGAGATCGTTACAACCAACTTTGCACCGCGAGAATGCCTCTTTATATGTGTGTCGGATCTGTCCCAGTCTATTTCAAGAGGCATGGTCCTCCGTGCAGTCAATTAATTTCAACAAATAAAAATTGCTTCAATTTTGCGTAAATGTCCGTCATTTAAGACAAAACGTGATATTTAAGCTCTGTGTTAGGACTAATACTATACAGAATACACAGGCTCATTGAGCGGCGGGAGCGAGAAGGGAGGGGGGGGGGGGGGGGGGGTCAGTTGAGGCGGCCCCCCGGGGCCAAT
>JAQQZZ010095737.1:3761-17090 GCA_030265115.1 Mopalia vespertina | reverse complement strand
CAACCAGGCTAGAATTAAAAACACCACCCTCAACAAGGCTGGAATTAAAAACACCACCCTCAACCAGGCTGGAATTAAAAACACAACCCTAAACCAGACCGGAATTAAAAACAACACCCTAAACCAGGCTAGAATTAAAAGCACCACCCTCAACCAGGCTGGAATTAAAAACACCACCCTCAACCAGGCTAGAATTAAAAACACCACCCTCAACCAGGCTGGAATTAAAAACATCACCCTAAACCAGACCGGTATTAAAAACACCACCCTAAACCAGACTAGAATTAAAAGCACCACCCTCAACCAGGCTAGAATTAAAAACACCACCCTCAACCAGGCTGGAATTAAAAATACCACCCTCAACCAGGCTGGAATTAAAAACACCACGCCCATCCAGGCTAGAATTAAAAACACAACCCTAAACCAGACCGGAATTAAAAACACCACCCTAAACCAGGCTAGAATTAAAAGCACCACCCTCAACCAAGCTGGCATAAAAACACCACCCTCGTCCAGACTTGAATTAAAAAACACCACGCTCAACCAGGCTAGAATTAAAAACACAACCCTAAACCAGACCGGAATTAAAAACACCACCCTAAACCAGACCGGAATTAAAAACACCACCCTAAACCAGGCCTGAATTAAAACCCCACCGTCAACCAGGCTGGAATTAAAAACACCACCCTAAACCAGGCTGGAATTAAAAACACCACCCTCAACCAGGTCTGAATTAAAAATACCACCCTCAACCAGGCCTGAATTAAAAACACCACCCTCAACCAGGCCTGAATTAAAAACACCACCCTCAACCAGGCTGCAAGTAAAAACACCACCCTCAACCAGGCTGGAATTAAAAACACCACCCTCAACCAGGCCGGAATTAAAAACACCACACTCAGCCAGGCCGGAATCAAAACCACCACCCTTAACCAGGCCGGAATTAAAAACGCCACCCTCAGCCAGGCCGGAATTAAAAACACCACCCTCAACCAGGCCGGAATAAAAACACCACCCTCGACCAGGCCGGAATTAAAAACACCACCATCAGCAAGGCCGGAATCAAAACCACCACCCTTAACCAGGCCGGAATTAAAAACGCCACCCTCAGCCAGGTCGGAATAAAAAACACCACCCTCAACCAGGCCGGAATAAAAAACACCACCCTCAACCAGGCCGGAATTAAAACACCACCCTCAGCAAGCCCGAAATTAAAAACACCACCCTCAGCAAGGCCGGAATTAAAAACACCACCCTCAACCAGGCCGGAATTAAAAACACCACCCTCAACCAGGCCGGAATTATAAGCACCACCTGAGCCAAGCCGGAATTAAAAACACGACCCCGGATCCAGACAGGAAAATTTTAAAAAACGCCCCTCAATCATTGAGGCTGGAATCAATGGGCGAACGGATAAAGTAAAACCCAAATGCTTCCAAACAGACCACTTTACAGACGGATAGAAGACTACTGAGAGAAATCTGCTCTTATAAAACGTTATGTAACATTATAATTTGATTATCCCTGATCCTATACGTACATCAAATCAAGTTAACATACTCTCACACTGTTCGAATTGTCGTTAAATGCCAATGTGTAGAAATATTTGAAGCATGCGCGGTAATAGATGATTACAATGGGGGAGAATAGAAATACAAATTGTTCTCCATTGTTATTATTGTCTCTAGAGAATATTGCATTTTAATGACTTGCTATACATCCCAACGAAAAATGCCCTTTGGGGTATTTTTACGCGACAAAGGTGATATGCACATGAAGAAGATGTCGAGTCCAATTAGTGTTAAACAATAAAGGGGCCTTATAAATTACTTAGGTTAGAGTGACTGTTAATATCTGCCTATCAGTGGAATGCTATTAAAGCTATGGCGTGAATAGTGATCAATGTAATCTCATTCTATTCTATAGGAGATCAAAGCACTAATCCAATATCTTTAAGCGTTAGGCAATATAAAAACACAAGAATAGAAATAACTCCTTAATCTGTCCCCCAAGTCTCGCGAGAATTTCCACATGCTTTACGAGATTCAACAGAGCCTATCTTGATTGTAACAAAATGCATATCAACTGCGTATATATGGCCCTTCATCTATATCAGTTGCACATTTATTTCAGTTTTGTTTCGTATTCGGATTGGAGGATTTTCAATACTATACATTAACCTTTGCAATTACTTACAGATTTACCTATACATATGTTACCATACAACATCCGGAGTTAAATTGAAATCGATATAGTCTGTTCTGTTCAATTGGTTGCGATATTAAAATATTATTTACGCAGTAAGGCCACCTTTCTAACGACATATTTATAACTTTTATTCGCCAACAGCTTGTTGTGTGGGCGTGAGGGTAACTATACTAACTACACATGCGTATCACAAAAAACTTCAAAAAATGACGCTAAACCGATCTGCAAAAAACGATCTTTGTTTTGTTATTCTACTATTCTTACAAGTTTATAACCGAGTGTAACAATTCAATCCGACGAAGAATTCTTAAATTTTCCTGTAGATCTGTTATTAAAGTTGAGCCCCGCTACCAAAATATTTCCCTATAATCTGTTATTTAAGCTGAGCCCCGCTACAGAAATATTTCCCTATGAATTTTATTCTTTACGGTTAAAGGTTCTCAAGAAAATTGGTATTTGCGTCAACCAAATATAAACCGGAAATATCTTTCAGTAATCCGTGGCTTACGTTAGAGATTTGTGATGTCAAAAGAGGACATTCCAAAGCAATTGTGATCTCCGATGTACCCTGAGGGGGGCAGGCGGTAACTGGGTGGTGAAGTTGACAGAGTCGCTTCGTCTATTGATAATGTTCCTCTAGAGACACGACCAGACCAAAAGTCTACTGGTCAATCAGTTTGTTTTGGTTGATTGATATGTGTAATAAAAGGGTTGTGGAGTCTCTGCGTATGGTGCTGGTAAGTGTTGAATAACCGTGAAGAGACCACCTTGATATTCCCAGTCAGATCACTTAAGTGTATATCCCTTATGTTAATTCCTTACGTGTGGTGCCGGTTATTGTTGGATAACCGTAAAGAAACCACGCACTGTGCTTAGTATACTTAATCATAGGAAAGCATTGATTAGGTGACTGTAGGGTCGACAGACAGCCTTGAACAACTTTCCTATTATGAGGTGAGGTTGATGCTCAACAGTTGCAAGCTCAACCAACGGAGCAGGCACGAACACACTCAAGTGTATTTCATCTGGGATATATAGTATTACATGTACTGTATCCCAGATTGCAAGTATATAACACATGTGCATTTCTAGGGTTTGGTGGAAAACCAGAAGGAAACCTGGAAATCGGAACCTGATCTTCTCCTTTGTACTATTCTTCACTTACACACTTTAGGTCTACAGTCGGTCTAGTATGCTATGTAGACTGACTAACTGACTGACTGACTGACTGACTGACTGACTGAAGGCCGTTCAACCACCAATCACCCGCTGATTCATGAAGCGGTCTACCAAACCCGCGTAATCATAACAAGGCAACGATTTAGGATCTGTTTTCACTAACACACTCCAGGTCTATGTTGATTGCTATAATTATGAGGAACGTTTATGAGCAACGTTTATAGCAACGGCTATATTATGAGCAACGTCTTACTCAAGGGAGTTCCATTAATATGAAGACGTTTGCTAAAAAGCAGGTTTAAAAACCTCGTAAGAAGCAGTCGGCGATCTCAATAAATAGTTTATTGTACTGGACGGTTTGCCCATGTTCTAAGCGTAAACTGGTTAAGGGTTAGGATTTTAGATCTACAGAATTGAATCCTAATTATACCGTTATTGTGGGAGAAAACTGGTAACAAGAATAACGTTTTTGATAGAAATCTTATATCGCATATAATTTCTTTGAAATTTGCTTGCCTCCACATATATATATACAAAATTACACAATTTGGACAGTTAAACGTTAAAATAAACATATGTCTTACGTATTTGCTTAAAAAACATCCTTGTATGAGTAAAGACAAAAATATATCTGCTGTCATTAATCCCAAAATTATCACAATTGATAACATTGGTGGCCATAAATTATTAACACAATGTTAAGGGTTTAAAAAACACATGAACAAGTAAAATAGTTTGTATTACAAATCCTACTTGAACATTGGACTATTAAGTAGCCTAGAAAACAAACCCCTCCAATGTGAACGGTAGACCAGTGTCTGGTAGTTAAGGAACATTTCAAACATAACTATAAATCTATACAGGCCTAAATACCCGGATTATAATCTCTTTTCGTTTTTCCCGAAGTATAATTTAAAAGGGAAACCTTGAAAACTGGTGGAGAATCGCTGGTCTTTCTCTTAAATTACCTCACAAATAAACCTGTCATGATTTCAAACAATATCAACATGGTTGCGTCATAATTGGTGTGGATTTGTCATTTTCGCAAAACTGAGAAAGTATTGCGAGCTCCTGCCCAGCGTCACAGTCAATTATTTATCAAACCACAGATATGTCGCATATTTTATGACCAAATTTTCTGCTTCTTGTGTTCCCCAATTATCAGCTCGACTCGCTTCCTGTCATAGTCTGATTATGAGAGATGTTTTTTTTATGTAAACACTGTTTGGTTTATGTTTTTGTTATAGTAAAGAAATTTAACGTTATGTTAGAATGTTTTCCTACGTTCACCCACGCATGGTATTATACCACCAAAACATGTGAAAATAGTAACAGGTAAAGATGGCCCGGAAGTGTTAACATTTTTGTGGCTGGGTTCACAGATAATGTTCAGAGAATATGGAGGTTTGTGGTCTCGCCTATGTCTGCCATACTATATGAGTACCTAAATCCGCGTTGAGTACTGCCAATACATCTTGACCTTGCTATGCCACTTCCGGGTCACCCGTGAAATCGATTTCAAGCCAAGTCCAGCATAAACAGATCATTTTCCCGGCGCTGCTCTTATTTATCTCTGGTATTCACTAATACAGATTATCTTAAAACGAGGCGTGGTGCGCGTGACCAGCACTGAATTCATTCATTTATCAAACACTGATAGCCTATTCCTATACCTGACGTCACTAGATCTGTCCATATTGATGATGTATGATCAAAACAAATCACGATCGATCCATCAAATGATCACGATCAAGCCACCCAAAACCAGGACTATAAGTGTTGCCCCAGTCGGCAGATATTTTTTATTATGTGAAGTACGGCTACCGGGTACTATAATTCTATGAAACTGGATTGATAAACCGAATGACTTTTTGTTTAATGGACGTATTGGTTGGTTTGTCCGACCAATTATATGGCATAATTTTTCGATAAGAGCGAGAGGATTCGCGACCACACGTAGATAGACTATCAACAGGTGACATAAATGCGCCAGCTTTATCTTACACCCAATGGAAACACCTAATTCGTGATTTAAACCTACGTCTATTGTAGGCTATATATTATGTTTCCTGCAGTAAAAAAGGTCACCCAAGTGCCTTCCATTAAGCCATATATATGCCTAATCTTGAGTACTTTTTTTCTTAAAATCAACATATCAATAAGCATTTCATAAACACACGATAATAGAACCACTTATGTATTTTCAAGAAATGTCACCTTTTTCTAAAAAAAACGTATCCGGGAGTTTTATCCGGTTAAATAATTTTATTAATTTTACAATGTAATAAAATATACCTCTTTCAAAATCAAAAGCAAATACTTCTACTGGACTTTCACACAACTCCTCTTCTATTTGACGTTAACACAACTCCTCTTTTATTTGACTTTATCACAAAAACAAATTTAACTGACCCGTTTTAATGAAAACAAACGTCGTAGTATTTATTAAATGTAGTGGGTAATTGTCGAGACATATACGATGTGTCCAGCAATTAAGATGACATAACTTCATAAGTATTGTCCGGTGATATTGTGGATAGCACGTGGAGGAATTCTTCACGTGCGGATTGCTATGACTACACACGAGTTGGCTCTCTAGCAGTTTCTAGAGCCTTCCAAGTCTGGAGTCATTGTTTTTGTGATAAGACGTGCCAAACATCAACAGTTATTTCCTTTAAAAGGATATTTTTCACATCACACGATTGTTTATCTGCGTGTGGTATTTATGGTGGTCCAACATGGTCAATTTAAATTTACGTTTAAAAATCATGTTTAGTTAGGCAAAAAATGTTCACTCATTATGTATTTATTTATTAATGTTTTATTGATTGATTGATTGATTGGTTGATTGATTGATTGATTGATTGATTGATTGGTTGATCGATTGATTATTGATTGATTGATTGACTGGTTTTTTTTACTGTTTTGTTTTTTTATTTACTTATTTATAATGGTGGTTTTTGTAAATTTTGGTAACCGCAAATTAAGTAAAACAGAGTTAAAACCCTCAGAAAAATTAAAACAATATGAAGTTAATTAGACGAAAAGAGCCCATAAAATGGTATCTATAACTTATTTTTTTGTACTGTATATGAGGTTTATTGCCAATATTAAATAAAATTCCATGGTTGGTTGATAAATAAATATCGGTCGATCAAATTACCCTAATTGTCATCTATGCCTGCAATTCTCCCTATGTAAACCCACAATTGTATTTGTTGTTTAAGTAATTCAAAAAAATAGTTATTTTAATGAATGTTTGTTTCTAAAAAGGTGATTGAATAGAATAATTCACGTTGTATGTAAAGGTTCACCATTGAAACAACAATAACGGACTATTCTCATTGTCTTCTAGAAACGACAATCTGAAATACGGAAGGCTGATTTACCTATCTAACAGGGATATAGGAAAGTGTTACAATCGGGCTTCTGTAGATCTATTGTCAGTGGTTAGATATTTACGAGGCCAGATGATTCACTTTCATACATTAAATTATGGATTAAAACCAGTAGTTTTAGTGTAGTATAAAAACGTGAGCTTGTTTACGAGGCAAAAAACAGAATTCTTCAAAGCATATGCCGATGACCTAATTTGAAGTAGACGGTATGCGGCTGTTGTGTGGACAAATTGTTGAATTACTTACAAACTCACTTTACAGATCTGCTTCTTTATTATTTTCTTTTTTGGACAAATCTGACGTCAGAGAAAGGACGACTGTTACAGAAATCATGCATACTAGTTTAAAATAAGGGGAGAAATTGTTTGAGAAAGACAGCAAAGAATCACTCATTAACATGGAATGAATGAGACCGTGGGAATAATGACAAGGCTGTATATAAGTACACAACATAAGGCCTTATTTGGAGCTCTATAGGTCAAGCCTCTCTCATTTGATTACTAATCATTCGCCTCCTGAACTATTTTGTAATCATGTGTAACTATTTTGGTTAATTTGCTTTTACGTTTTGGAGGAGGGGCGGCGGATAAATGCTGCATTCTTTATAAACTTGCAACATTTGGTAGTATTGTAAAATTATGAAGTCAGCATAGCCTTAACAGTAAGTTTAAATAAAATTAATTTACAAATAAAAGATCTTCTACCGTTCCCATCGAATCTAGGATCTTGTTGAGTCCCGTATGAATTTATGATATTTACAACCGTTGTTAGACGAACTAAAAAATAAACAAATTGTTTGAAAT
This sequence comes from Mopalia vespertina, assembly GCA_030265115.1. Taxonomy (NCBI): domain Eukaryota; kingdom Metazoa; phylum Mollusca; class Polyplacophora; order Chitonida; family Mopaliidae; genus Mopalia; species Mopalia vespertina. The sequence goes on along the minus strand of JAQQZZ010095737.1, from coordinate 9,502 downwards.
TGTGGTTTTAGGGCCACTTCCCTGATATGGATTTCGCGGCCCTAAAAAAAAAATAAACAAACCCAACGATCGTTCCTTATTACAATTGAAAATATGATAATGATCGATTGATTGATTGATTGATTGATTGATTTGTTAGTTAGTTGACTGATTGATTGAATGATTAATTCATTGATTGGTGGATGGATGGATGAATCGATTTCAATGGTATATCACTTTACAAAGTTTGGAAATTACTTCCCTAAGGCAACAGAAAGCTATAACCCCTCATGTAAGGGACAAAAACTGTAGTTAATGGCGAACAACTTTGACTATACTCTCGTTCTCAGTTAAGTCATAAAATTTCTCCTTTTCAAGACATCTTTTTATGTCAGTTTCATGCATACACAATATTCGCTCCTGAAGAACACGATATTTCAACTATTAGCAGCCGAGTCTTATTCCTGACCAATCGGAAATTCCTGCCGTAGCTGTGAGGACTGAGAAGCAAGACCGTTTGGAAACAAATTCTTCCTGAACAGTGGCTGTGGGAAAAAATTGTAGCCCACGCAATAGCATCGTGTGGGATTCGTAACGTTGCGTAACATTGTCGTACATGTAGCATTATCGTAGCATGTTGTGGTGGCGTCTTGCTCATTCCTCCTCATTCACAAAGCGCAACACTCTTATATGCGGCGATCGATCGTTCGAGCAAGAGACCAGCCACGCAAACAACCAAACAACCAAACAACCAGCTAGCCAGCCAACCAACCAACCAACCAACTAGCCAGTCAGTCAGTCAGTCAGTCAGTCAGCCAGCCATGCAGCCAGTCAGTCAATCAGTCAGTCAGTCAGTCAGCCAGCCATGCAGCCAGCCATGCAGCCAGCCAAACAAACAATCAACCAACTATTAAACTAGCCAACCAGCCAGATAACCAACCAACTAGCCAGTCAGTCAGCCAAACAATGAACCAACCAACTAACTAGCCAGCCAGCCAGACAAAAAAACAGCCAACCAAACAACCAACTAAACAACCAACCAGCCAGTCAACCATCCGACCGACCAGTCAGTCAGATATAGCTATAAGGTTTTAAAATAAGTCTAGCCAATTTTATTCCAAAAATTTCTAATTTGTTTTTTGTCCTGGGGCTCTAGGAGCTAGGTTGCAGCATGAAGCTGGTCTGTTTGCCATGTTTGGTGTATTTCGTCCTGTGATTGTCCTGTCTTGTCCTTGTTTGTACCCAGTGGTTAAATTCGGTGTTAAACCCCAATCAAAGAAACAAACAAACCTATTTGTTATTAATTTCACTCGAAACATCGAAGATGCAGGAGACAGTACTATATTCCGATAGAATATGCTAGAAATATATTTGTGTCATGTCGAAACATCTCCGTATCTGTGAGTGGAGAATGTGTCTATTAATGAGTTAGTATGGGAACCGTCTATACGGACATCTCACTATAAGCCCACGGCTAACGGGCGATTTATCACAGTCTAGAGGAATAACGTGAATTAATTTTGAATGAAAACCCACAAGTCGATAATCAGATGTAAATTATCACGGTCCATTCATGGGTAAAGAATGATTGTAGAAAACAAGTTCAATTAAAGTTTCCTCTGTTCTTTGTGTCTTTTATCCGACTTGGTTTCAAGAAGCCGATCATGTTTTTTGTTACTCACTCTTCTCCAATCAATGCCTAATCAGCATTTCCCGTAGGTTAACAAAGATCTAAGGTTAAGATTACGGGCCGGCGTAACCACAAGCCAGGGGAAACAAACACACATCAAAGGAGAGAGGTTGCATATTTTACTCGACACCTATGAGAGTTTAGTCCAATTTTATTCATAGCTTACATGCCTTATCTTAACGCCCATTATAGATGATCATTTAAGTAGAGGGAATAAAGGCGTATTAACTGACGATTTCATAGTTGAGTGAATAGAGATATAGGTAGTTGTTGTTAATATTGAGCTCGATTGGACCTGTTCACTAAAGAGAGAATTTCAACAGTCGTTTTCGTCGCGACTAATGATTTTGTGGTCGGAAACTGGGAGTGTTTAATGGCAGTAATTGAATCTTAAGATTGTGGGAAATCGGCCTCTTAGAAAGGTGTCCAAACACAGAATACCTGTAAGTACCTGTCCAACTGAAATCTTAGATCTTCGCCGACATCTTAATCGGTACCCATAGGTTAATCCTGCATTAGTAAATGAAACATAAAAAACCCCAGCAATTTCCTGATCTGACGCTTCTTTTCAAATAAAGAGACAATACGTGTTTCAAAGAAATGTATGTAATTTGTAAGTCCTTGCTTGTGGCTTCATTTATATATTATGTGTTACCTTACAGTCAATTAGACGTCACAGTGAAAGCCAGGTATAAGGAACTATAAGCTAGGATCAAAGTGAAAACAGAAATGTACACTAACTCGGCTGAACGCCTTTCTTACTTTGACTGAAAAGTCTTTAGTTGCATCTTCCAACATTCTACAGGTGATTTTTATAGAAGCTTATAGTGTTAAACTTGTTTCTAGCCAGCAACAAGACACCTTCTTCTGTGTGAACAGTTTTTTTATGAAGTGATTAATAATTGTTAGAGATTATGACAGCAGGTTCAGTTGCTCCATGGGGTATAAAAAACATTTATTGTACCACCTCATATGTATTAAGTTACATTTTAAGGCATATATTACCAGATATAAAAAAGCAAATGAGCAAGACATAAACAGATATTGGGCTATGCCGGCATCTCGTTTCCGGCTCTCTCATATTTTTTTGTGGGTCATAATTTTATTTGTAGTCCACTAAACTGTGAGTTTTCAAAAGAACTTACAAAAATTGAATCTGTTCGTCAAAACTATTATTGGGATTTCCTCGTTATGAGCGGAGGGTTTGGAGGAGGGTTCTTGTTGCCCTCGTACTCTCAAAGCTAAGGAGCAACGTGAAGCAATCATGAAACATGTCTTTGTGTTGCGTCCTATTAATGGCCTGTTTTTGTCCGGTGTTGTATTTGTTTGTTGCCAGTGGCGTCTAGGGAGGTTAGCTTCATCTCTTGGGCTTAGTAGGGCGTTAAATCCCGATCAAACAAAAACAAACCAAACATGGTCATAGTAACAGATGCACACGAACTATTGAGATTCATTTTTGAATTTCTTGTTTAAATATACAGCAAAACTTATATAATTTAAACTACGTTTTATTTTGTGATAAGGAATCACATGGCGAGAAGATACTTACAGTATTTTCGTTATTTTTGGAACAACACTTTTTTGTTTTTATCCGATTATTCTCCGTATGGGAATAGAGGGCACAACCACTGGAGTAATGCGTAAAATAACAAAAACAACTCTGCCAAAGCAAGAGAGTGTGATCCAAAAAAATCCGAAAAATACTGTTGATATTGTGGCCTACTTTCTTAACGGCGTAAATTGTTTCAAGAACATACTAGTTCGGAAAGTAGAGTTGAGCCGAGTCAGGTGAGACGCCGCTAGCAGACAAATAATGTTGACATTGTTTCCAAAATGACACAAAGTTTATTCACACTACCATTTAAATGTTGTAGTATATATGTAAAATAGCCTTTAGATTATAACGCTTGGCTTGGAATCCTTATATCAGCGACAGAAGTTCTGATTTTTCCAAACAGGTTCGAGATAACCTTTCCTTTTCCATATTGGTATACAATTGACTTTTAATTTATGCGCAGCGCCATTTGCCAAAATGGCCAGTCACTTAGTGAGACTATTGAATTTAAACCACCATTCGTTGACAGACTAATGTTATTTAGTGGTTAATACGATGATTCATTCTTAACTTCTGAGTAATGGGCTACGATATTTTAGCGATAACCTCATCGACTATTTCATAAGTGAGTTATATATTTAACTCTTTTCGGAAAGATAATATGGGGTTAATTTATAATTGGTAAAACCGTCGAAGCTTTTTCATTTAAATAGTTACAGGCATGCCATATTGTAAGCATCAATTACATTGCTCATACATAAAAGTGTTTTTTCAAAGGTGAAATCTCCATGTTTATCGAACACATACAAACAATTGTGTTTATAGTTTTACACGTATTGATATTCAGTGTTTATAAAAGCTTGGTAACATCACTGGTGACGTTTAGAGTGTGGTTTGATTGGATGGTTCTGTTACGTAGTTTCACGTCAAAGGCCGGCACGACTCGACATAACACAGCCAGTCTTCCCCGTCGGTTGTATCGATCTAAGCTTTATCCTACATTATAATGCTATTGTGTCGCGGTTTAGTCCCAAAACGATGTGTGTAATTCAGGTGTCGGAATAAAGCAGGCCATTGTGTCCCGGCTGCCTATTCATTACGTCTGCACAATCCAGATATGGACGATCCAAATCTCTTCAAAATAACTGCCGGCCCAATGTCATTGACATGATTTAATTCTGAATTAAACATAGTCAGTTATGTTACGAAGATAAAGAAGCATTTCCATGAACGAGACATATATTTGATATGATTTTATTCCGACGGTACGCCATACATAGGCCTCGTACGATGCATCACGGCTTACACATTATCCCATTACTTACAAAGGTTTTGTAAATGTAAAAGGTCTAAATTATATTTATATCTGTCATATAAACTTATACATATAACTGTCATATTTAAAGCTTGGTTTGCACCAAGAAGACAATTTGTAGGAATAAAATCGATAGAGTGAATTGAAGAAAAAAGAGGCAACAAACAGAACTAGAGGTAGTCAGAAGCCTTTATATAGGCCTATACCATGGGACATTGCGTCAACTTTTTCATATGCCAGCCACCTTTACGCAACATTACACTAGAATTCCCCATACCTTGGCACGTCCTAACATTTCCCAACAGAAGGCTCTACTCACTTACTTAGTATACCGAAATGATTGATTGCCAGACAGGGAAATACTTTCATCGATCTTGACCATGTGATTACCATAGTTTCATTCTATATCTTATGCTTTATTCATATTCAACATGTAATTACAAGGTGTATGTACAAGTAACGTGGGTTACGAAACCGACCGTGGACAGTATCTCGTGGATTACAGTCATGGTGCCTTACAGTCATGGTGTCTTACAGTCATGGTGGATCAGGGGACGTTTCCTGAAACAGGTGTCGCCAAAGGGATTCCAATCCGCGTAAATGAGTTCTAATAGCATTGTGTCTTATTGGTTGTTTTGATGTACGCAATCTGCTGCCAGTTTACAGGGGTCTATTCCCAAACAACCGCCTCTTATCCCGCTTCCTTATAACGTCCATTAAATTCCGCATTGGCTACAGGCATACTGCCAACCTATCCAACGGCAGTTACCAACCAATGATGGTTAAAGTGCTTTACCCAATAGATGTTACATGACATCACTATCTCATGACGTGTCTGTGACGTGTACAGTGACGACTGCATTGGATATCTTTTCCAGCCAATGGTTCTCATAGCTTAGTGGTTGCTGTATGTTGTCTTCACATATTCAGACACGTGTCTCCAGAGATCGTCTCAGACGACATTTAGACAAAAAGATACCCCAAATTCAACATAATTCTGGGATTAAAAATTCCGCCCCTGTAGATTCGAGTAGACCACAGGCTTTATGCTCAATACCAGTAGAATATGCTAGTAGTTCTTCAAGTAGTTCGCAAGATTTTCTCCACCATTAACACTCTCAACCTCAAGGTTTTCTGCACCATTAACACTCTCAACCTCAAGGTTTTCTCCACCATTAACACTCTCAACCTCAAGGTTTTCT
>JAQQZZ010095726.1:0-17090 GCA_030265115.1 Mopalia vespertina | reverse complement strand
GGTTTGCTATATGATTTGGTCATGAATTTGTCAACCAGCAACTCGGTTTGCTATATGATTTGGTCATGAATTTGTCAGTATAAAAAAATCCACCCTGTTCCAGTTTCTTGTTTGTCATCATTATTTTCCAGCTGGATTAAGATATTCATCAATGGTCACACTATTTACCTTTCTAAGTTTGGGGTTTTGTCTCGCTTTCTCTAGCTCATCCTCTAGGTAGGTTCTTACTCCCATCTTGACATCCATTACACAAGGGGAGGAGAATCCAGCCAGTAGGTCCTGCATCAACACATAGGCTGCATCAGGTCAAGGTTCACAATACACTTTAATTGATGGTTTACATTATCCCTTAGTTTCACTTGCATTTGATTACTTTATTGCTATTGCAGCGAGTAGTTTGGTTGGTCCCTTGCTTTGTTTATGGGTTGTTTGATCTGGTTGTTTTGCTCAGCTGGTTTACGTGACTGTATGATAGGGTTGTTTGTATGTGCAAAGTTTGATCGAATGGTTTTCCAGTTTGGTTCTAAAACTTCTTCTCACACAACATATAAGATCACAGATTTCTCTCCAAATCATACACTGGGTCATACATTATTTTCAAATTGCTACCCAAGACATGGAAGTTCAACTAAACTAGGGTTGTATTGTTGCATGATTTTTCAAAGATGGTTGCATGATGGGTAATTTGATTTTTTTTTTTTTTTGGCTTGTTTCTTTTGTTGGTTTGGTGGATTGTTTATTTGGTTGTTTGATAGGGTTGTTAATTTGAGAGTTGTTTTATTTGGTTGTTTGATACAGTTGTTTGTTTTGTGAGTTGTCGCAGATAATCTGATAAGTTGGTTGCTGGTTTGATTGATAGCTTAAAAAGTAGTCCTTTGATTGATTAGTTGCTATATCATAGAAGAGATTTTACGTTTAGCTGTAACAGATGATATAAGCCACTCTTATTTTCTCAAAATGATACTTTAAACATCAAGCTCAAGGTTATTAAACTTATATGATTGTTTGTTTGTTTGTTTGATTGATTGGGGTTAAATGTTGTACTCAAGGGTATTTCACTTATATGACGGATTGTCCAATTCCCACTGTTCCTTGCCTTATTAAGGTGGAAAACCGGGATGAAACCTAAAAAAAACCCACCCTTGTGATTGTCAGAGCCACATTGTGTGACTCCCTCAAATACCTCATGGTTGAACATTAACTGTATTCAGATCACACCCTACAAATATGGCAGGCTCCATGCTGGAAGCTGATCACACGTTACAAATATGGCAGCCCCTATGCTGGAAGCTACACTGTATGCATAGTGCTCATATTTACTTTTTGATGTTGTAAACAGAACTTGACAACATTGACACAAATAAAGAACAGGTAGTTTAGCCCCTTAAGGGTGAAGATCAAAAAACCTGGTTAGTGAATGGGAATAGGTTGTGTACAATGGGCTTCAAGGTCTTCATTGGGTGTTAACAGTTCTTTGTTTTTTTTTTTTTACAGAAATTGGTGTCTGACTATCTGTATGACAATTCATTATTGGGAAAATTATTTACGAAAGATGGGTTTTTAAAATTTACTTATGCAAATGAGTTTAAAATTCCTGGTCTTTGTTTAAATCAATGTTGTTCAATTTCCATGACTAAAACCACTAAATTAGCAAAATAATAATTAACAAAATTATGAAAAATATTTGCTTTGCAAATGGACTTCTTGTGAGCCCTTTGTAGTGTGGTTTAATGAGTTGTTTTTAATGAAGGATACTTTCACCATCTCTCTCCACATCCCCCTTATATTCCGGTACGTATGGCCTCAGTATATCACTCATTAACAAGGGTAACGACGCATGTTCTTTCTGGTTCAATTTCTTCAATATGGCCCCTTCATCTCCAGCCAAAAAGTTTCCTAAGAGAAGAAAATAAATCCTGATGACAAACATAAAGCAGCAGCTCAAGCAAACAATTTATTGCGTTGATTGAAATTTGGTGTAACCCTTTCAAAACCTTTTGTTGGATTTTCATCATGGCAGCCTGAAGGATTGTTTCAGGGTTCCCACACTTATTTAAAAAGAATTTCCAGGACTTTCCAGGAGTAAAATAATGTAGTTTTTCAGGGTTTTCCAGGACGAAAATGGTCTCTGACTTTTGTGAAATTTTAAAATTCACTTGTAAATGGATTATTATTATTACAACAATACATGTAGTTTGTCATGTTGTCACAAAACACAAACGAATTCTACCTTCCAGGACTTTCAAGGACTCTTTGTTAATTTTCCAGGATTTTTAAGCACTTTTAAAAATCAGAGTAAAATTCCAGGACTTTCCAGGAATTTCAGGAGGCGTGGGAACCCTGTTTTAGTTTGTGCCATGCTCAAGGATATTTCACTTATATGACAGCAGCATAGTGCGACAACAGTTAAAAGCCACTCCAAAGGTTATTTCACACCGAATGTGAGGAGACCGTCGCTTGCAAGAGCACAGCTTGCTAAAAAAATAGAACCCTACTTATTATGTAATACAATGCAATAGAAATGAGAAAAAATTCTTGAAACATACAGTCCCTAGTCCAAGGGTTAACATTTAATAACTAACCTGTAATAATCTATGTCTTTTAGAAGGATCGAGTGATGTCCCTTTCTCTGATGATGAACCGAGTAGTAAGTACTTCTGAAAACACATAGAAGCAGGTTAAAACAGAATTTAATATTACAGGACACATCATTAATAACCTTATATTGAAGGTCATCAATCTTCTAGGAATTGGTTTTATTGATTTGTTTGTTTGATTGGGGTTTAACACCGCACCGTAATTAAGGTTATTTCACTCACATGATGGCATGCCAGCCAAATGAGTGAAGGAAACCTTCCTATAGGCGACTGGCAACAAACAACGACAAGATGAGACAAATACAGGACAATCAGAGGACGCAATGACTTCACAAACAGATCGGCTTCAGCTCTGTAGCCCTGACAAAAATATAATCTAAATGACACTGCCTGGTTGACCAATCACAGAGCTGCTTCTTAACACTTGGTAAGGTTTATCTGTGAATTCCCTCATGCCTGCCCTAACAACCATGCTTGGGCAAATATCTGCATTTTACGTTTATCCTTACCTCAAGTTATCAGAACTTTTACTGCTCAATCGAGACAGCAATCTTTTGTGACCTCCATGGTACAATGTTGACCTCAAACATGTTTACTTTACAATTATCTCAGATCGTCATAGTCTCTGTCAGCTTTACGTTTTAATCTTTATTTTATTTCAATATAGTTTCTCAAACGTAGCAGTAAATATGATTATAAGCAATAGTTTGCTTCAGAAACCTGTGAATCCATTGATAAGCCTAGCATAATACACATTTTTGTACAACTTTTCAACACGGTTTGTTCATCATCAAGAGTATCCAAACAACAAGTAAACAGGAAGTCATTTGTATTCATATTTACACAACTTATGTACAATGATTAGACCTACTTCTGGGTTCCTAAAGAGATCATATTTTTCAGCCCGTTCCTCATAAAGTATTTTATTTTTAGAGTCCCTTGTCCACATGACCATATTCTCCACCAATGAATCATGGTCCTCAAGTATTCTCTCTGAAAGAAACAATATGATTGGTCAATGACAAACTCATCTTCAGAATGATAATTCTGATTGGTCAATTGACAGAGATAAATGTATAAATGAAAATGGTTGTTTCAGTCCTTACTTCAGGCTATTTCAATACAAAAAAGGCAGGTTTAAGCGAATTACAAGCAGGGGCATAAGTACAGAAGCCAAAATGCAAAACAGACTTCTTATTATCATAGAATAATTAGTATTATACTCAATATAGGATAGAGAAAAAACTAGTTTGATTTTTACAGTTATGAATCTGATTCGACAGGAACTTTAAATAAGTCCTATGAAGTGGACACTTATATCTATCTGCAATATTAAAATAACCACTAAAATAATTGTCTGCTATAATATTTTTCCACAATTTTGCATCAATTTGATGTTAAGAATTTGAATTTTATACAATATTTGAAGTGAGTTATTGAATAAATCTGGACCCTTTTTACTGAACTGAAATCACAGTAATAAGGAATATACTAGCTTACCCATATAGAGTTCAGGAAGCTGTTCTACTACCGTCATTCTGTCGCTCAAACGGATGTGGTTTTTCTCAGCCAGAACATTACACACCATGCCCACAGTCATTTTCTCATCAACCAAAATACTTTTACTGCTACCATCTTGAGTGAATGCTCGTACAAATAACTAAAAATAATGTAAAATAAGGATATACGCTACATTTCAAAACAATAAATATTACCTGTCTTTATTTGACCTTTCCCAACACAAATGCAATGGATATATAGATAATTAAGGGGAGATAAATCTCCTTATAGATTTTGTGGCAGCTAAAGAGTTGTCTCCTTTTCCATGCGTGATGACAGTGGACTGAAAGGTGTCCAAATCTAGGAAAATATTTTGATCAGTTATTCTGAAAGTAAGCCATGAAGTGGATCAGTTGTTTTTCTTGAACATAGAAGGGTCATTCAATTTTGATTCCTTTCACAGATCACTGCGAGTTAACGGTTTAAATATTTGTGCTTAGGTCTTGTTAAACTGCAAGCTTGTCCAGCATCACCTTTTCAAATCAGTCCTATATTATACTTTTTCTTTTATTCCCTTCTCAGTTTTGTTTATTTCAACTCAAACATTACTGCATAAGATATTCTCTGGTGAATGTATAATTGATATCAATGTGTTTGTCAGTGTTGATAAGAAATACAGCCCATCGGATTACTTCAGGCATACTAAAGGAGTAGGATCTATGTTATAACATTATGTAAGAGAGATACCAGAGCTAGTGCCCCTTCCACTGAATCAATGTGCAGTCCACTGAGGTACTGAGAAAGCGAAGGAGCTATGGAGCAACCCAAGATTGTGACTTCCATACAACATATTGTTTTTGCTGTTTCAATGATGACCATAGCAATGCTGTCTTTAATTAGCACTGGAGGAAAATTAACTTTCTAACATTATGGAAACGCTTTACAACTTGGTCATGCTAGTGTCAATTATACCCTTAAGCACGGCGTAAAACACCAATCAATCAATCAATCAATCATGATTATTATTGATCAAAACACAATGTGACAGAATGTTCTGTACAGAAGCCATTTCATAATACAACATCTGCAATGAGGTTATAAATTGAATCATGCTCAACTCAGATTGATAATTTTTTTGTGTCTTTTAGAAAGTGAAGATTAACAGTATTTTCATTATTTAACACTATCTGAGTTTGAACAGACTCTAGTTCAAAAAATTTTACAGGTTGAAACCCGTCCAGGAATCAAACCCACGACTTCTCAGAGCAAGGCACTGAATCGCCAGCAATAAATTTCACTCAGCCACCCGGCCTTCTACACAAATAGAAGGTTTGTCAGCTTGAGTCTAGGTAGCGGACATTCAACCTGCAGCCTTAGTTTCAACCTGCAAAATTGAAATTGCAAAATTGTCTGAACTAGAATCTGTTCAAACTAAGAAGTGTTATCCCAAAATAACAAGAATCTGTTTAAACTAAGAAAGTGTTACCCCAAAATTACAAGAATCTGTTCAAACTAAGAAAGTGTTATCCTAAAATAACAAAAATACTGTCACGTCAGATTATCACTTACCTTTCTAATTTTAGCTTCTTTAATTTTTTCCAATGCTATTCGAATTTTCTCAGCTTTCAATCTGGCTTTTTGTTCTTCCTGTAAGCAAAGAAAGCAGAAGAAATGCATCTTTAACGAGCCTTTTTCAAATGGGACTTATTTTCATAATCGTTAACTGAAGTACTGTGTTTAAAAAACATGTGTCATATTTCTAAAAATAGTGTCACGTCACTATTCAATGATCCATGTGTTTAGGAAGTTTTTAGCCACTTCTTCCGGTTTGGATTTAAGCTTCAAACATATGGTAAACAGCTGAGTTACATCTACATCAGAAACATGAACGAATAACACGAAGCACAGCAGGGGTCATACCAAAATATCCCAGAACAAAAAGATATTGGTTCTATTTTCTCCACTCACATGTTTTTGTTATCGTACAAGGTGGAGTGGAGATTCACAGATAAAAACATACAAATTACAAACACATTTTAACCAGAAAATAGAAGAGTGGGCTTGTTAGCCATTTTATTAGCAGCAAAACAAAAACCAAAAAAAAAACCCACTACCCCCTGTCGTGAGAGTTAGTCATCATGGGCAGGAATATCACGCTGATGATTACAGTACATTGCAAGATATGGAATCATAAATAGTTATAAACATGTACAATTGTAAATACAGTACAAGCATAAGTAAACCCCAGACTCAGTTATTGGGTTATATGCTGGTTATGCTCTGTATTTGGGAGTCAGGGAAACTACTTCAACACCCATGGAAACCACCTTCAACACACATGGAAACCACCTTCAACACCCATGGAAATCACCTTCAACACCCATGGAAACCACCTTCAACACCCATGGAAACCACCTTTAATACCCATAGAAGCCACCTTCAACAGCCACAGAAACCACCTTCAACACCCATGGAAACCACCTTTAACACCCATAGAAGCCACTTCAACACCCATGGAAGCCACCTTTAAGACTTGACTACATGTAGTCTAATAAGGACTAGATGCAAGATGCAGGACTTGAAATATAGGAATGTATGAGGTACATATATACAATGTAGCCAGATAACTTTATTTGGACTTAAGTTTAGATAACAACAGGGTGCTGGACCCTCTGCATCACACACTTACTGTCAAACTAAAAATATCAAATGACAAGTTCTTTTGCAAACTAATTGGCTAGAATTGAGCTAATGGCTGAGCACTTTTGAATGAACTGGTTAGAAGCAGGTCACTTGAATCAGCTGTGTTTTTCCAAAGATAGCCAAGGCTCATTACAACAATATAGCTTATACATATATGATATTAGTTACATACTGATTCTGAAAAATAATGTGTTTGTCACGACCTTATAAAAATACAGAGAACTGTTTGTGCATGCAATATGGATATATTCTGATGTAAGTCAAAAACGTCAATGTCAAGAATGTAACAGGATTTAATAGGTTATATTGCATGATGCCAGCTAACAAAACTCCTGAATAAAGATTATGCTGTTGTAATGTTGGTAAAAATAAAGGATGTATTGAGCAAATTGCATTGTTTAATTGTATTAATTATTGACGGGGCAAGATAATCCGTACCAACAGTCCCATACATTTGTAGAATTCTCAATAAATATATTCCCATTCTCCTAGCAGTAAGACACATATATAGTACTATATGTATCCAGAAAACAGCACAGGTATCCATTTTCTTGGGCATATAATTAGATATTTGACAGTATGCACATAAAGTGGCAATTGGCAGATCCGAGCAGCACAATGCAACAGGACTATAAATAGTAATGAAATAGTCCATTTCTGAGCGACTATTTCCCCTTATCAGAATGCTGGAGCGGTGTGAAAGGCCATTATGGTGGTATTACCACCAGGGAGCATGCATTTCATTATAATCCCCTTGTGGGGTAACTGATTACCCAAAGGCCAATCCACTTGTAACTGTAGCTATTGATGAGGGGAGAGAGCTGGTATCAGATAATATTAACCTATATATTTTATCACAAGAAAAATTTGATCGTTTGTTTGTTTGATTGGGGTTTTATGTCGTACTCAAGAGTATTTTACTTATATGACGATGGATCTGAAAAATTTGAAATGAAAACATGGATCATGCACCCTCATAAAGAAACACCTAACCCTTTGATTAGCTGCAGTAGTGACCGATTGTCATTTTCTGCAGGTTATGTTCATGTCTGAGATGTACATGTTAATACAGCTCAGATAGGTGGGGGTGGGGGGAATGTCATGTTTCTTTCTAAACAGGTATCATGTACAATTACATGTTGGTTTTGTGACATAAATGTGGAAAAATCTGCTTTCTTTCCGAGGTCATTTCAGCCTGGAAAGCGAATGTAGAGCAATGCAAGGTACTGCAGGCTGTGGGAGTGGTTGCTAGGGGAACTATGAATGGAACTCCTTGGCCGGACTGTTTTTAAGCTACTGTACTTTTCTATCAATACTATTGGCTAGCTGCAGAAAGACAGAGTTTTCTGAGGACAGCCGATGACTGGAGGGATATCTACAAAACTAGAGCCAGCTTTAAGGTCAGGATGAATGTATCCTAGCCTAGCCATTTCCAGTAATTCCACCATGCTGCTTTGACTGTATGAGTCACTAGTGGGGTTATAGAGGAGAGGCTACAGCGTAACAATTACATGTATAATAGGGTCAAGATTATGGAGGGAAACAGTTTTAATGAGGTTTAAGAGGTTGCAACATCAACATTCATACATGTACATGTATTTCAATCAATTTTCTATATACATGTAGATCATGTGTTCAGGCTCAATAGTCTCACATTTCAATTTAAAATAAAATTAAAATAGAAGAGAAAACCGTTAATATTTTTTCACCCTATGTCATCCCAATAGCTTGTTAGTGCTTGATAGCCACTGTAGCAATTTATTTTTTGTAGAGAAAGAAAATTAGCTTGCCTCCATTGGGATTTGAACTCGGGACTATAAGTGCTGTGTCGGAATGTCAAATGATACAACATAAATTATTCCTGTACTCATTGTATATAATTTTACTATCATGAACCAGCATTTTTATAAATGTAGCTCTTACAAGACCCCCCCCCCCCTAGCATCAATCATAGAAAAATTTTGTTCCAAGCCCCCCCCCCCCACTTGATATTAACACTAGAGCTGTATTTGGTATAGCTAAGAGTAAACCTGTCTAAGAGCATCTTGGTTACTTGTGTTTACATTGTAATTCATGCCACAGATCCCCCCCCTCTTAACCCTCTTTAATCCCAATTGCCTGTAGTAAAATCCATAATGATAGTATTTGGCTATCAGAAGCTACAACCAGTATCACATTTACACACTATAATCTCCCAATCACATCACATCATGCCTCCTCATAATATCAACAACAAATAAAAGATAGTATTATACTAAACCAACTTGGCTTTTCATTTTTTTTTACATTTTTTAATCATTTAATTTTGTTATTGGATTGTCACATTTTGAAAAAATTGTCTCCATTAATAGAATCTGTGATAGTTTGTTTATTCCACACACATCTCCCACTGTTATACTGTAGGTATATCGAGAGATTACTGTAAAGCCTGGGCTATTTTTATTACCTTATTGATATAGACTAGCAGGGACAGATGTTTTTTTATTTTGGTGGCTGGAATAGAGCCTTGAGAATTCAATAAAAACACACTATTAAATTGTAAAATTTTATATTTCCCTCTCACTATTGATATTCCATTTAAAATGAACTTTAATCCGAGTTTCAAACCATAAACTCACATCCATATACTAAGAATTAAATTAAGGTAGCCATCAAAGGACTGCCAAATTCCAAGTTTACTATAAACTTTTGTTACATCAAAAATTCCATCTATAGCAAAAAAAACTTCTATAAATCCCTGACTGGTATGGTTTTAACATGGAGTTCTTCCAGTAACCAAAACTACCCAATTATGTCCAATGATAAGGACTACATGTGTAGAAGGACCATATTTGATTCAATTGTAATGGATTGAGTCAGAGAGCCTAATGTGAGGTGTCTGTTTCATAGAGATTGTACATTTCATCACCTCGTAAATTTCACTGTGAGTCAGAAAGAACAGGAGGAGAGGGTTTCTGATCAGCCATTATCCCTAACAACCTCATAATCCCAGAGTTAGAGATCTGAACCATGGAGCTTGGGTTCTACAAGTTCAGACTTTGTGAAATATAATACAATATAGTGATCAGAAAAACAGATGTGATATGACAAATCCAGCAAACTATGTTGTTCACTGAGGAGATGTGAGTTAAGCCATCAATCAGTTGTCTTCACATCATGCATCCTCATTCCAAAACTTACCTAATAATAATAATTCACTATTATAATAATTTGATAACTTCATTTATCCATTTATCCATGTACTTAAATTCATAAATAAATAATACTAACTATGTATCATAATAGTTCTATTATTTCAGAGTCATTAAGTCATTTCCTATTTGTAGCATATATGTATACTTGAATTTATGAATAAATAATAATTCTGTATGATAATAGTTTGATTACTGCTTAGTCATTCCTTTTCATTTTTGTAAAAAATGTGAATGTGTTAACAATAGTATGAAGAATAAACCCATGAAATGTTAAATTAACAAATAATTCTTACGTAAATAGATAATGAGGAATGCCTAGCTGATATCTGTATTACTTCATTATTAAAAATAGATCTATTGTAATATCTGTGTGTTAAATTCACACGATCATGTGTGCTGTTGTTACAATGTGTAGTGCATCAACTAAGACTTTCTAGGTTACAACATTTTGACAACAGCACACAACATGCAAAAAGTACTATTTCAATGAATAACAGCCTTTGTAAGATTTTATTTTAAAAAAATGTGTCAACAGCTAGAACCGATATAGTTTGTATAACCATGTAGGAATAAAGCCTTCATCATTATCCTCTCTTGTACTCAAACACTGTGTTCTGAACTAAAGACAAGCAAGTGCTTGATCTATGTCTCCTAAAAATGTTTTACATGTACATGTAGGTACTGGGTTCAAATCTCAGTGGAGGCAAACAATTTTTTCTCTCTTCATTAATTCAAAATATAGACATTTTTAAAATGTAGGGAAGATAATTTCATTGCATCCACTAGGATTCCAACCACATGAACCCTGGCAAACAGGCCAACAAATTCTGTATACCTGTACATATTTTTATTGCAGAGAAAGGAAAACGGTTGATCATACAGCTTTGTATGCTTGAGAAGTGAATAGACGCTTAAACATTGCACAGGGTAATAACCAAGAATAATAATCCATAAAGACTTGTGTTATTTGTAGTGCTAAAACTTCTCAATGCCTCTGATAGGAGACCAGCCATTTTGAGATTGCATTGTAAGTAAGTTAGCACCAAGCACCTGCTTTCCTACTAACACTCTCCATATGAATGCAACTCAATATATTTTATATTAATATCATTTTATTTCACTTCACATTTGAATGTCACACTGATCAACCTGGGTTGGTTTGATTGGGGTTTTACTCTGTACTTAAGGCTAGTTCACTTATATGATGAAATACAACGGCGTACCAGATGAAGGAAACCCCCCTCGATGAAGAGCTATTTATTTTGTACCTTTTGAGCCTTACAGCTAAGGTGTCTATTATAAGACACAAAACCATTCAAGACAGAATATAAAGATGCCATCAGATCAGTAAAAGATTTGGAATGTTTTCTGGTCATCTGGTTGATTTATTGCCATACTTAAGGGTATTTCACTTATATTACGGCGGAGTATTCCAGCAACAATTGACACTAGGACAATCATGAAAAGTTATCTTGTTTTGTAAAAGTTGAAAAGTTAATCTTCCTCCAGTGCTAAGAAAAGACAGCATTGGTATACTACCCTTAGCCTGAGAACCCAGTCATCTGGGGCCAGTTGTTCAAAACACTATTAAATTAATCCTATATTAGATGGCATCACTTTACATTGTAGGCCTATCTCTTATCCTGGATTAGTGGCTTAATCTGCTACATGTATTAGTGACTAATCTTGGTTTTGAGCAAGTGGGGCCAGGCAGGCCACTGTCCTCTATCAGTAATCCAGACCTGCCTACCTGGTGTATTTTGTACACATAATTCATCAAAATACACACAGAAATTAATATTCTCTGCTATGCTGTAACACAAAAATAAACGAAGTTGTTAGAAAATACTACTAAAAAACTAATTATTTACACCTAAATTTCTTCTTGGGTAGGCAGGACTGGTAATCAAATATAGCCATCAAGGGAGATAACCTTCTTTCCTATCCTGTACAAAGGTATGCATGGAACTTCAATCGGTATAGCACAATATTGAATATGCCAAGTTGAATACTACAAGACAAAAATAGCCTGATTTTTCTGAGAATAAAGACTTCAACAAACATTGCGCATGGCTAATGGTTATCATATTTACTTAACCTCGGACAATACAATGCCTCAGAAGAAGGTGTACCAAGAGAAAAGCCTATATATAGTCACCTAAGATATAGTATTGATGTGAATAGATGACCGGATCTGTCTACTTTAGAATATGCTCTTGATGGGTTATATCGATGCTCAGAATACATGTATAATGTGGGCGGTAATACTGAGAAAATATCAACTAAACTAATCCTCCATTGGTTTGGT
Source organism: Mopalia vespertina (assembly GCA_030265115.1). NCBI lineage: Eukaryota > Metazoa > Mollusca > Polyplacophora > Chitonida > Mopaliidae > Mopalia > Mopalia vespertina. The sequence continues at coordinate 4,788 of JAQQZZ010095726.1, read as the reverse complement.
TTTCTATGAATTTATAACCCATCCGGTGTAGATATGGGTTAAGTTAATGAAATCAAGCAGCAACAGCCGATCAAACACTGCCTTAACATTATACTCCCCACATATTACTTTTTGGTTTTCCAGTCAGACATCACGAAACAATTGATTCAGGCAGTCTGAGAAACAAGATAACCCCATCAGTAGAAATCTCAGCTGACCAACATAAAACTATCCAAATTAGAAATCAATTCTCATTTATCGCGGATTCAGCATGAGACTGGAACAAGATTTCTCCACAAGGAAATGTCCATATAAAGATGATATATTAGCTATAGTTCAGAGAAGTATCAGGAATGAAACAAGAAACACATTCCGTGCTGTACGAGAATTTCCCTACAATGTGAATAAATGTTTGCATAATTCAACAGATGTTGTTATTGATGGTAATTTTTATTTTACACAAGTCTTTTCAGGTTTTTCTGCTAATCAGGTGGCCGGTCATGACAATTGGACAAGGTTTGTTTGTGTGTTTGTTTGATTGTAATTTAATGTCGTACTCAAGGGTATTTCACTTATGACGACGGATTGTCCACTTCACACTGTTTCTTGCCTCATTACGGTGGAAAACTGGGAGGAAACCCCCTAAAAACCACCCCAGCGATTGCAGGAGTCACATCATGTGACTCACTCATATACCTGATGGTCGACAGACGGACTCAGTCAATGGGACAATCGATAATAGCTTGGTTCTATTTGTTTGATTATAATTTTATTCCGTAATTTTGTTTAAACATTTCTTCAAGCGTTCATTAAAAGAAGCTTTGTAACTTCAATAAATGTTAAATCAAATAAGAAGAAAGTGAAATAAACACAGTCTTTGCTGTAAAAATAAAAATAGAATAAATAAAGATATAAAATTATGGATATATCTTGAATACCTCAGAGAAGAGAGTGAATGTTTTTTTTTTATCTCTATAAAATTATACTGTGTTGAAAAAATCCATGGGGCATTAACTGCGCAGCTTGTATTAGGATGTAGGCAATGTGACCTGAATACTGTTGGAGTTACAGCCATGGCCTACCAAGAGACTGGAATAGCAAATGAAGCTCCACATGAAATCAGCTTTGTTATAATGTTAATGAATTAGTTTCACTCAAAAATTAGAATTCTGTACACTCAGAAACATGCAAAGAAAGAGAATCTTATTTGAGCTAGCTGTATGGATGTTTATTGGTGTGGTTGGTTGGATTGCTACATAGTGTGTAATAACTTATAAGGACTACATTGGAGATATTTGGGGGCACACCAGAGACGAATCATCTTTAAAATGAGCCTGTACTGTCCGCAGACTCTGGCACAATTCCTTTCCACCTTTACTTGAAAGGCAGCATTCATGAAATAAGCAGGAAATTGTTTGTTTGCTTGTTTGATTGATTGGGGGTTAACATCCCACTCGAGGGTATTTCACTTATAAGACAATGGAAAACTGAGAGAAATCTCATAATAATCACCCCTGGGATTGCTGGAGTCACACCATGTAACTCACTCATATACCAAATGGTTGACAGAGGGACTCGATCCCCTGAACGGTACATTGTAGTAGGATAAGGAAGTGAACAGGCTCACCACTAAGCCATGGCGGTGGGCTGAGCAGAAGGGTGGTCAGTAGTCCATCGTGCACCCAACTGCAATCAAACGTTTAGTGAACGCATGTATAACCAACAGTCTGCAACAACTGAGGCACCTGCGGGAGTCACCGTAATCAGAATTACCACTAAAAGGTTGGTCCGAGCAAAATAAACCTCCAATAGGAAACTAACAGATTATTATCCACAATTTGTATGAATACACGTAATAATATACAGGCCTAAGATACTTATACATATATATTTTGAATAAATGAAGATATGTTTGCTACAAATATAATTTGGCTATAACAAAGCGAGCTGACAATCTTTTGATGAGACTACATGTATATGATGCTTATATCAAAATACCACTATACAGTGTACCAATAAAACAATGACTGAATTGTACCAACTGCAGAATCAGAAAGAAGACAACAGGCTGAAGGAGTTGCATCTTGTTGCCATGGATACCTGGGGAGGTCACCATACAATAAACACACAGGACTCACCTTGTTCAATGTCACTTGCCTATAACCTAGTAAATCACAGACACTATCTGACCAAATTCTGATCAAACTCTCAATGGGCATATAGGAAATGAAACTATACTAGTGATTGGATATATTTGTATATTGTGTGTGAAATATAGCCAGCGGATGATTGATATCATAATATTGCACCTGTCTATGAGGTTAATTCAAAGCAATTAATTTACACCTGTGCCCTGTATAAACCTACCTGTACAAAATACACATTATCTATTTCATCTAACCATTGTCTTTCTCTCTGAAAATTACATGATTAATACATTTCGGTTAATACCAGAACATGGACGATTCAACAAAACTGACATATATAACCCATTAAGGTAATTAATATTTCTTAAGAAATGTTTCCGACAGGTAAACAGTCAGCCAGCCCGATCATGTCTAGCAATAACTTATTTCAAGTAATACCAAAAGTATCAGCAAATAGCTGGAATATTTCTCTTTCAACATTTATCATTTACAGCCATATGCCTACAGAGCCCAAACTGAGTTTTATAAATGTAAGTTTTATATACAATACATCACAGGCAAGATGGAATGACAAAATGACAGACTTTTGCTGTATTGCAAATAACAAAAAAAACAACAACACAATATTATGCAGAATATGTGAACTTACCTAAATAAAAACACTTTAACAATGTGTGAACTTAATGACAGAATTAAGTCATATCAGCTGTCCTAATAGTCCGGAGACATTCCCCTGATCACGCTTGCTGAAGGTTCAATTACAATCACAGACAGAGAGCTATAGCTGATACTGAAGATGTTTCACCAAGAGTCAGAAGTGAAATGATTAAACAAAGACACAGATGTACAGAGACAAAAACCTATCTCCCGCCATGAGGAATGAAATTAGCATTCATCACACGTGTCTACAGTATGACGACCAGGAATCTCTTTGTGTCTCATGTTTTGAGGTAGGACGAAGTCGAACAGAGCCCGGCGTGTGTCGCTGATAAACACAATAATAATCTGCATCTATTAACATCCACTTAGATATTAAAGATTAATTAAACTACATTTTAATACAACCTGTATGGCTAATGGCTAAAGTAAAAAACATGATGACAGGGTGTCTGAGTGGTATAGGTAGCCAGTATTTACTGGTGGAGATTCGGTGCCTTACTCTGAGGGTAGTGGGTTTGATTCCTGGACAGGTTGCAGCCTGCAAAATTGTTCTGAACTAGAGTCTGTTCAAAACTTATAAAATGTTATCCCAAAATAACGAAAATCTGGTCAAAGAAACTTGGTATTTGGGTCAGAGTTCAGACGGACAGTAAATAAGTTATAGTCTCTGACCAGTGATGTGTGTCAAACACATGTAGATAGGAATCTATTTATTCCCTATTAAACCACACTTATTGACCATCTTTCATTCAGGTTGATAAATCACTGCCATACAAAGATACTTCCAGACATAGAGACTGGGCTGTCCCTTGTTGACAATAAGGTTTATGAACAGGATTTATTTACAGGTACATAAATGTTTAAGAACCAATCAATTAAAGAGTTAAATTAAATGAAAAAAATAATTGCTGCAAAATAAACTAATTGTGAGAGCGGCTAGTTATAATGATAACGCAGGAGAGTTCATTTGGCTCTGGAAAACGTATGGGCATCCAAAATATTATAAGTCTTAATGATGTTAAATGAAGTACTATTTACCTTTAATGATGTTAAATGAAGTACTATTTGCCTTAAATGATGTTAAATTAGGATATTAATTAGCATAAATAAATTTTAATGTGAGTATGGCATACACTGACAGTTTGTAAAAGAATTAATAACATAAAGATGTAGTGAAGAAAACAAAAACAGATTGAAAACACTTGTTAAATACAGATAGACACTGTTTGTTCATATAAATACATTAACCCAATTGCCTGAATCCTAGTTAAAACACGCATGTATAAGTAATTCAGAACAGTTTATTAGATTAAAAGGTAGTTAAATTATTAATGTAGTCACACATGCGTACAAAGTAATTAAGGATGGAAATAGTATCTACACTGCCCACATCTTATGAGACATGTCAGAAAAGTATGTTCATACAGGTATAATATATCAATCAATGAAAGGTGATATAGAATTAGTTTCTTTTTGTATACTGTGTAGGACTTACAGGAGGTGTGTATCTAAGCCAATGTAGCAGATTCTCTTGTGTTTCTTTAATATGAACATGTATTCCTCGACTCCACGACTGGTGAGTTTAGCCAGGTGAAACTATAAGGTACCTGGGATTGGGAGAGGGTGACTGCATGATGGATGAGAGGGGGTGTCATACAAGGCCCAGATTTAGGGACCTCGCGCGGGGGGGTGGGGATAAATTTACAGACCTGAATTTGAGGGGCTAGGTTTGGGATACTTGTACTGGCATTAACAATTTACATGTATAATCCCCATAGTGCAGTCCCTCTTTGTCTAAAAACTCCATTAACTGAACGTCCATTACATTCAAATGGGATATCTGATATTATTAAATTAAACTACCAAATGGGATATCTGATATTATTAAATTAAACTACCAAATGGGATATCTGATATTATTAAATTAAACTATCAAATGGGATATCTGATATTATTAAATTAAACTACCAAATGGGATATCTGATATTATTAAATTAAACTA